>PQWD01013085.1:0-100260 GCA_019425675.1 Leucinodes orbonalis
CGTTTAGCTGAAAATAATCGAGTATTATGTCATAACATTAAGTTTTCCATAGGTACTATTACTTGTTGTGTCAGCCATTGATTGAATAAATAAAATAAATCTGAGCCAATCAAACCGCGCAGTCCTAACAAAAAGATACAAGTTACAATATAAAACGCAAAACAATTAAGTAATTAAAATTTCACGCTACCGTGACGTGATCAATTTGCGCTGCTCAGACAATTACGCGATTGTCAATATTTTTTTGACAAAATGGTAGACTCGGTACTGACTTGCCTAGGTTAAAGCATATAGAAACATCCAAAATTCAACAGACATGTTCATGCACACAAATGTTCGAACTGCCCGGGGATCAACTCGGAACCCTTGATATAATAGTCTACAGATAAAAATTACACGAAATGGGCATATAAACATTTACAAAGAAACATATACGATATTAGTAATTCACGATATTTTTATCCCTATGTTACAACACTTACACCTACAGTATGTTCACTAAGTGGTAGACTCGACTGAGTCGTCTAGGTAGGTACCACCGCAGTGCCAGATATCGTTCCGTGAAACAGGAGTGTAATGCACTTTTGTGTTTCGGGATGAGGGCACTATAGCTAGTGAAATTACCGGGTATAAGAGACCTAACATCTGTTGTCTCGGGTGACAGTTGCGGTGCGGCGTTGGTGGAAGATAATGACTGTTAATCATTTGTTGGTCTCCTTCAATGCCGCTCTGTCATGGTCAGGCGTATCACTTACCATCAGGTGAGCGTCAAGACCGTCCTGTACACTTGTAACATAAAAAATATGTGAAGCATTGGTTTACATCGGCTATTAGTTATTCGCTACAACAACTTGGTCGTGTAAGAAAACCGGTCCTTGGATTTCCCACTTGCTCGTAGTACCTACGTGCTCAGGTTTTTGCGTTGACTACTGTATCATGCTAATATTATAAAGCCGAAAGTTTGTGAGTGTGTATGTTTGTTACTCGTTCACGTTTAAAAGGCTAAATAGAATGAAATAAAATATTTATTCTTCTCCACAATAAAATACGAAAAGTTGTTTATAACAAATTTGTACAAAGAGATACAAAAGTGCGGCAGCTGAATAACACGTAGGCTATATAACCTATATCATCAGCTTATTCAACGTCCCCCCCCGAGAGGCACGAGCCTACCCATAAAGGATGTATAGGCCTTAGTCGTTCACGTGGGCCATTGCGGATTGGCCGGCTTCACGCACAACCTTTGAATCTCTTCATGCGCAGGTTTCCGCACGGTATTTGTCGTTAATGTTAGAGCGTCGGATAAACGGACATATAATTTTGAAAATTCGAAAATACATTGGTACGTGGCGGGGTTCGAATCTGCGCCCTCCCGGTCGATAGGCAACATACCTTTCAGTATCTTTTGTCAAACACATATAGTACTTGTTGAAATTGGGGCCAGATGGCGCAGTTTATTGATTTGGGTATTCAATATTATGTATATGAGGTTTATCCTGACGACTGTTGACTGTTGCTTAGGCATTATTAAAATTATGTAATTATCTATTTAATTTAGATTATATAATCGTCTACTTTTTCAACGACATTGCTTCACCTTGTGTAAACGCATTTACATACTATATATGCATAGAGAATGCGAAGATATGCAGTAATTAACTATTTCTAATTTATCCGACGTTATCCGACGCTCTTACTGTGAAGGAAAACATCGTGAGGAAACCAGTGCACGCCTGCGAAGAGGTTCAAAGGTTGTGCGTTAATTCGGCCAATCTCAGGCGTTCCGCAAGGTTCACATCTTGGGCCAATACTTTTTCTTATATTTATTAATGATATATGTGATTATATTAAACATAGTAAGATATCCATGTTTGCTATTTGTGTTTGTGTTGGTGTGAGCATATATATTTAGATTACCTGACAATTCGTAATTTGGTGTAACAACATACATTTGAACCATTACACTACATGCATCCCATTGTCAAGGTGTCTAATGTAATATTTTTATCAATCCAAATCCGGATCAACGTCATTCATTCCATTAGCGTTTGCTTGTTTGATTAGATTAATGACTACTTCCCTAATTGAAAAGCATTAGATAATTGATCGTAAACATAGTGACAAAAAGTTTGTTTTTTCGACCATTTTTAGGTGATATGTTATTGATACTCTAACCATACGTAATTAACACTGACAGCCACGAAATCAGGCACAATCGATTGTTTGTTGGGCACACGGTGACCGTCATGGCGTTTAAAGTGTTAAAGAAATCATTCGATTGTAACTTGCCACCGGTGGCGTGCACATATATTATGAGTAGGGTGTGCAAAGTGAGTGACACTTATCGCAAAAACAATAAATAATTTACAATTTTGTCAAACTGAGTGCTATAGATGTCAAAAGACCGCCTATGGTTTCAAATCTGTAATGGAAAATGGCGAATAAGTGGGAATCATGAACATATTGGCAATTTTCCGAGTGTGTGGAAGCACAGGGTATGCACTGCTTATTTGCATATACGGAGTGCACGCCACTGGGACTCCCACGTTTTGAGGCAGATATCCCGGTCCTACGCTTTCTCATCCAGCTTCCACCAGCGATCTTCTCTATGGACATCTCTTAATCTAACGCAATCTACTGCTTAAAATAGATCTCCCTTCTGCGCCAGATATCCTGGTCATCCGTTTTTCTTATTAAACATACACCAGCTTTCTTTCGCAAGTGCTTGGTCCATCGCTGAGGGCGTCCTACGCTACGCTTACCAAGACGCGGTCCCCACTCCAGAACTCGTCTGCTCGCTGCCATCGGTTCTGCGACATACGTGACCAGCCCACTTCCAGTTCAACTTACTGATCCTACTCAGTGTAAACTTCGGACCTTAAAAAACTACTAAATCAATAAATATAAGGGTCAGTCTATTCTTAAAGGGTGACCTAATCTAAATACGTTTTGTTCGCTCCAAGTTGGGATCAATAATTATAAAGAAAGGTTTTCTTCGGTTATTTCGTGCCCTAGATTACGATGACGTGAAGGGGCCTCGTTAAGGAAACTTAACACGAATTATTAACGACCGAATAGTTATTTGGTGTAATGAATGAGACGTCTGCTACAAAGCTAAGGTTCCTGGTTCGATTCTGAAACATTTTCATTTATTACCATATTTGTATATTGACGTGGTTGTTTTTTACATTTGTCAGCCTATAGCGTGTCCCACTCGACAGGAAATGGTGGCGCATGTGCTCCTTAGGTGTACAGAGACGTAGTCCAGATCCGCAAAGAAACTATTGACCCCCCGCAACGCTCTAAGCCGAGGTTCGAGTCCCACTCTGAGACTCTAACCTAGGTTTTAACTCTAGGTCGTTGTACAAATCTTAAGGCTGAGAGCCATCTGTGCTCGCCAGCGCTCGGTGCAGCTATAAATGCATACGCGGCCGTCAGTTCGAAATATACTGGTATGCCCTGAGAAGAACGGAAAAAATAATCTACTTCTGGAGGGAGGTGGGCTGTTTGGAGTGAAAAGGCCGGTATGGCTCACGCACAAAAGTCCACTTTAAGGACTAAGTGCGGAACCCCAGTAACATAGAACGTCCCTGTATTTTATAGGCTAGGATTTGGTTGGTGAACGATATGAGAATTTTACCCGTTATGTCGACACTCGATACCCTTGTCGCCCCATGGACCATTGGTATATATCGTTACATAAAGTTTACTAGGTGTTATTTCCTACCAATGATGCTCTTTTTAACTTTAAACAAAAATCAACTCCTCTTTCCCCTTCATTGTAGCCCACTGCTGTCGTTCCAATTCTGTGCAGATATTCGGTCCATACTTTACTATCCATACCGCTACGTTTCACAATCGTCAGTCCATCGGCCCTTCGCTATCTTGCCAAGACGCGTTCTCCACTCCAGAACTCGTCTACTCAAACCGTAGCGCACTGATTCTAAATCTCAAAAATCAACGGCAATAGGTTTTGTTCTAGCTGCTTCATCATCATCAGCTCATTAAACGTCCCACCGAGGGGCACAAGCCTACCCGTGTAGGGTGATTTAGACCTTAGTCGTCCACGCGAGCCCATTGCGGATGGATGACTTCACACGCAGGCGGCATAATAGTGCTAGATGTTTTCTTCACGTAAGAGCGTCGGATAACGTACATATTATTTTCGAATTTAAATATATTGGTACGTGTGGTTATCAGTGTAGGTAAGGCGACAGTCACATCATTAAGCCACAACGCTAGCTGCTTATGTAAAAATAATTTAACATGAGCTCATCAATAATCTCAGTATACATAATGTTAGGTATATTACATAAGATCGATTGCTAATCAACTAAAATAAAATAAACTTTCCATCAAAATGATACTGCCATAAATTGGCTCTTCCTTAACGATTAATATTTAGTAACAAGATTAAGATAACGAGTAATAAAATAATCTATTCGGGATATACACGCCCAATAATATTTATCACTGTAAAGATAAAAAATGTGTTACTATGTTTTTGAGAAATTAATCAACTTATGACAAGGTGACGTAATTATTCGACTATCTTAACCTATTTATTTATTTTTAATATAACGATATATATCTTATAAATATGTCTATAAATATGACGCGACTTATATATGACATAAACATTTTATTACTGTTAGTATTATTACTTTACCACAATGGTATTATATATTTACTTTAAAAATGTTATTGTTTCTCACTTTTCGAAAAAGAGGAAATGTTTAATGGATTGAAAAGTCGACCACTACACCACGGATTCCAGGTTCGATCCCCGTGCAGTACCTAATATTTATTTTTCTTCTCTTTAATCTATCGCAGTCTGCTGCTGGACATAGGTTGCCCCCATTTTATTTAAAAATAATTATTTCTATGAATATGTATGTTTTTACAAACGCCTGTGAATTGAAGATATGTCTGAAATATATGTATATATGTACAAAAACAACTATGTAATGTTTATTCCTATTCTTTAACAAAATGTAAAAAAAGAGTCAAAATATTGGTACTTTAAATAGGAAACACTTTCCATAAGTTTCTAATATAACAGAAAAGTGTGAACTTGTGTGTTTGTATGTAGATACGTAAATAGCATGCACTCGTCTATAAACAACCGGTTATCAAGTCTAAAACATCATCATTTTCTCATCAGCTTACATCATTGTCTATTACGAAACAATAGTAGCAACACAGAAAATATATTTATCAATTAGTTTTTTTATAATCTGTTAATGGGAGCTGCAATTTTAAATAACAGATCGAAGTTTCAAATTCGAATATCGCACTGCGTAGTTGGGAATTTCAACATATGAATCAATACACGTTACTATTAATAAAAAAAAACTTTGTTGTTTGTAACCAGAATTAATGCCAGTGTGTATTAAAAAACAACTTTTGAAAAACTAATCTTTTGTTACGTTTATAATGTTCCTATTTTGAAGACCCATTCGATGTAATGATCGAGACGAGACGTCGACTACTACACCAAGGGTTCCGGGTTCGATCCCGGGCAGTACAACATTTGTGTGTATGAACATGTATGTTTGTAATGATTTAGGTTTTTCTATGTATTATATGTATGTATTTACAAAAAAATGTACGTAAGTATGTTTATCAGTTGTTTAGTGCCCAGCCCTTACTATAAGCTCCTTGCTCAATATGTATTTGTAATATAATAAGAAGCATTTCAGCAAATAGTGACAAATTATATTTCACTGTGTGCTTTTATTTTAATTTCATTACCGTCTCTTTTTTAACTATTTCGTTAATTAACATATTTACGATTTAAAACCGGCAGTTAAAACAGCATCGCTCTCATAATCCCAATAAGATATCAAACCACAAAAAAAAAACAAAAACCTTTACCGTTTTCCTCAGGAAATCGAAATCGACAACTTCCTTGTGACATTGAATGCTTTATCTTGTAGGAAGTGGTCGTGACATTGGACAGTCACCGCGTTTGTAATGCCATGCGAATGTTCGCAAAACCCGATTGGGGCCGTTTTGATTGGCTGTCACACATCTGACTTGGGTGCGGGGAATTCTCAAGGTCGACGATGGAGGCTGGATAGGTTTATTTAAAGTAAAAAATAAATATATTCAAATACATAAAAAAATATACAAAAAGTATATAAAAAATTACAAAAACTACTTATGAAAGTAAAAAAAAACATAAAATACAATAATAAAAACATTTAAAATACCAAAGTTTATAAGTTAATACCAGAGTACCCTTCTGACGGTAATTTACTGCCTACTTTTTAAGTAATTTCACATGCGGTAGGTTAAATCGACTAAGTACCACCCTAAGTTATAAGCCGGGACCAATATCTTACCGTGCCTTCCTATGCTTACATAAAGTAGACGACGGACGTTTAACCATTGTGATAAACAAATAAATATCCACTGACATTCTCACAGCACCATCTAGCCCCAAGTTAAGCGTGAAGCCTGTATTATGGGTACTAAACAACGTATAAACATACTTATATACATTTTGTTTGTAAATACATACATATTATACATAGAAACACCCAGACCATTACAAACAGTGATGTTCATGCACACAAATGTATATACAGCCTGGGGGATCGAACCTTGGCCTTGGTGTAATAGCTGACGTCTCAACCATTACACAAATGGTCATCAGGATAGCTGCATGACTGACTCATACTACCGTCACACCATCGAGATCTCAAACATTAAAACCGATCAATCAAGATTGAAAATACAAGACAATAACGTTTTGTATGCTGTTGAGTCAGCCATGATCCTTCACCAGTGACCTCACTTCCTCGTTTGCAGCATAAATTGCCATATACTGTCCCCTCTAGCTCGTACGATGACATATATCCGTCCTTGTCACACGTTTTATGGTTGCAGGTTGTGTCGTAACGGATCTTTGTTTTTATGACATGCCAGTAACGTGGGCTTATTAAAACTACTAATCGGTTTAAAACATTTCTGCTGTTGGTTGCATATGGCCTTTACAGCCTTTACCAGGCGGTAGACTTGATACTGAGTCTTCTAGGTAGGTACCACCGCAGTGCCAGATATCGTCTCATCAAACAGGAGTGCTATGCACTTTTGTGTTTCGGGATGAGGGCACTGTAGTAAAGTAAGTGAAATTACCGGGTATAAAAGACCTAACATCTGTTGTCTCGGGTGACGGCGTTGATGAAGAATAATAACTGTCTATCAATTGTTGGTCTCCTTCAATACCGCTCTGTCATAATATGGCGTATCACTTTACATCAGGTGAACGTCCTGACCGTCCTGTACACTTATAACATAAAAAAAGCCTCACCGGGCCAATTGGCTAGCGCAGATGGCTCTCAACCATAAAAAAATTACACAACGAGCCTAAAGGCGTCCGAGAGTGAGACTCGAAGCTTATTTATTAGGCCTATGCCCTACAGTCGGTAGTAACGGGCTGATGATGATGATGACGATCCATCCTATATAGTATAAATAAATAAATATCCACTGACATTGACACAGCGCCATCTAGTCCCAAGTAATACGTGTAAGTCGTGTGTATCGTGTAAATATACCTATAACTAAAAATGGTACCCCATCACACATGCCAGGCGTGATATACCGGATCTTATTTAATATGTAACTGTCATCATCATCATCATCATTATCCTGCCCTTATCCCATTACTTGGGGTCGGCGCAGTATGTCTTTTTCTTCCATTCATCTCTATCAGCTGTGTCATCCACACAAACCCCCTTCACACAATCCATCCATTAAAAAATAATCAATAAAAATTTTAAGGATGCGTAATTTGGCTTGTATTCTAATAATGTGAACTCGTACTTCATACCTACGCTTCAAGTAATTGTTGACGGTAGAAGCCTTCGTTCAACAGTGAACTGAAGCAAGTACATATACACTGACATTCACACAGCGCCACACAGCCGCATATTGTGCGAGGAACTTGTAGTAAGGGTACTAAACAACGGTTAAACATACTTATTTTTGTAAATACATACATATTATATACAGAAACACCCCAATACAAAGTTTGTATTACAAACAGACTTGTTCGTGCACACAAATGTTTGTACTGCCCTGGATCGAACCCGGAACCCTTGTAGCAGCCGACATCTCAACCATTACACCAAACGGGTCGTCATATATGAAATGTTGGGTACTAAAGTTTGGTGCCTAAAGAAATAAATTTTAATAAACATAACCTCTCTTTCAGATAACTTCGCCATGTTGCCAAGAAAACGGAGTATATTGTTGCTGACTATTCTGGTGGTCATCAGGTCGTCTGAACAGCATGGGTCAGGAGCACCATCCGCAGTAAGATTATATTTTAAATCTTATATAATATATAAATTACCTTTGACCCGCAGTATGAGATATTCTCCCGCAGTAAAGCATAGCCTAAAATCGCTTCGTTAAATCACGTTACCCGCGAGGTACAACATTGCTTTATTTTTCTAAAATGAAAATAAATTTCTAAAATAAAAGTAGCCTTTTCCTTATTAGATGAGCTACCTGCCAAAATAAGTTTCGTCCAAATCGGACCAGACGTTTCAGAGAAAACCCGGAACAAACAGACAGATCAATGAATGTATCGTACCTACATTATTTTTTTTATAAATACATACATATTTTACATAGAAAACACCCAAACCAATACAAACAGACATGTGCATGCACACAAATGTTTGTACTGCCCGGGGATTGAAGCCAGAACCCTTGGTGTCGTCCGACGTCTCAACCATTACACTAAAAGGGTCTTCAAAAATATTTTGTATATCTAAAGGTTGCCCCTTTTTTACCAGGCATGCGTTGACCAGCTACCAAGACATTCGACTATAGAACCCCAGACATCTGTGCCGCCCTACGTCATCGTGCCATCATCATCCCAGGTCCACCAGGGGGAGTCACTGAACATCACCATTGGCAGTCCTGCTGGCGCCCCCGTGCCGATTGGCGGGTTTATACTCCAAGCTAGATCTATTCAGGTAAAGTTAACTTCAAAAGATCTGCCTTTACGGTCTAATGCGCAATGTTTGGCTACATCACAGAGTTTGGGTTCGAAATTTTGAATCCCGCGCTGCCTTGCTAACGAAGAAGACAAGTCGGGTTTATGGGCAAATGACTTAAAACCTTTTCAAAATTCATTCATACATTATGACTTACAAAAAAAATAGAACATAGAATCAGTAGGTTAATAAAAGCGCGAAATTAATTATCTAATTTTGATAATTGATAAAAATCCACCGAATATTGTAAAGATACTATAAAGGTAAACAAAGCTCTTAAGTCAATTTGCCAAAAAACCCGACTTGCTGCACTTTTCGTCAAGATAATAGCGCGGGGAACATCTCTTTATGACATTTTTCCTTGTTTGGTTACATTTTTTTAATATAACTGAGTGTATAGGACAGGACGCTCACCTGATGGTAAGTGATACGCCCGACCATGACAGAGTGGCATTGAAGGAAAATTAACAACTGATAGACAGCTATTATACTCCGTCAATGCCGCACTGCGCCCGTCACCCGAGACAACAGATGTTAGCTCTCTTATACCCGGTAATTTTACTAGCTACAGTGCCCTGATCCAATAAACATTGAAAAAACTTAACACTTGGACCCAGTGCGGATTGGCCGACTTCACGCACAATCTTTAAATCTCTTCGAAGGTCTGCGTAGGTTTCGCGATATTTTCCTTCACCGTACGAGTAATAGCTTCGGATAAACGTATATAAAATTCCGAAAATTATAAAATACATTGGTACGTGGCGCGCTTTGAACCTGCACCCTCCAGATCGGAAGGCAACAGTCCATGCCAATGAGCCACCGATACTTCCCAATATTGGTAGAGCGTGTATCATAGGTACTGAACAACGGATAAACATACTTACATACTTGCAATATGATTTCTCAATACTAACCACGTGCAATACCGCCTGCGTCCACGTTCTTGTGTTGCCACTTGAGTTTTAGAAAAAGGGCTTGTTGAGAAATTAAAACTACTAAGTTGAGCATCAAAAAAAAATCCGTTCTAAAAATGCTAAAGTAATCGTGCCATGAAGCCATTTTTTTAGAGCGTCTAAAAAAAGGGTCATCACCGATGAAATAGCAAAAAAGTACTTGTTAGGTAAGTCAAAATTTCATAATTTTCAAGACAGTGAAAAAAGCTAGATTGCTCTTTTCGGGTTAAATCGTTAGATTTTTCTAAGAGGAGTTCACCTTTACTAAAAAGTGCTAGATCTAGCTACAAAAGGGCTAACTAATGTGGCAACACTGCCACGTTCGAATTTTCATAATTTGATAATTTTCAAGACAGTAAAAAGAGCTAGATTGCTCTTTTCTGGTTAAATCGTTAAAAAAGGAGTTCACCTTTACTAAAAAGTGCTAGAACTAGCTACAAAAGGGCTAAGGTGGAAACACTGCCACGTTCGAATGGATTGGGTAACAAACGACTTGATATGCCGGCGATGCGATGCATTGTTTTGAATTCCGACAAACAACATCAATTTACACGCGTACACATGGCAGTGGCGTGCACAAAGATTATAATAATATATAATAATAATAAATAATAAATCGCCTATAGTTTCAAAGCTGAAGAAGAAAATGTCACCCCCTAAGTGGTTGTTTACGTTGGCGATTTTCCGCGTTGTCTGGACGCACAGGGTAATAATCAATAATATCCACTGACATTCACACAGCGCCATCTAGCCCCAAGTTAAGCGTGAAGCCTGTATTATGGGTTCTAAACAACGGATAAAATACTTTACATACATATTATACAATAGAAAACACCAGGGTGTGCACTGTTTATTTGGCTACATGGATCTCATACACCACTGCACTAACTTAATTATATTATTCATTCGATAAATGAAGCTGTTGTTGGTATTCACATAACCGGCCTGTAACGATCGCTTTTGTCCCTAAACCTAGGTAAAGTAGATTGCCTAACCCGCAACGCTAAGCCGAGGTTTGAGTCCACTTAAGAACAGCCATAGGACTCTCGCCAGTTAATAAAGCTATGGTAACAGTTTCATATGAGAAAGAGAACTAAACATTTCTAGATGATGAGACCGAACTGCCTACATTTTATCGATTCAAGAGTTTTGTCGAGAGTAAGCTAAGGCCGCCAGTTCAACACAGTTAGTATTTACAAATAAATAATAAATAAATATTCACTGAAATTCACACAGCGCCATCTAGCCCCAAGTTAAGCGTGAAGCCTGTATTATGGGTACTAAACAACGGATAAACATACTTATAAATATACTTTCTTTGTAAATACATACATTTATACATATAAAACACCCAGACCATTACAAACAGACATGTTCATGCACACAAATGTTTGTACTGCCCGGGGATCGAACCCGGAACCCTTGGTGTTGCAGTCGACTTCTCAACCGCTACATAAAATGAGTCGTCGCTACACCAAATAAAAGTAAAATTCGAAAATTTTAATTCATATGACTTGTCCACAGAATCGTGACGTCATTGTTGGCAAGTTCACCGGTGTACCAGACTCGACTAAGACTCACCTGACGACGTGTTCAAGCGTCAACGACACAGCCACGCATTCCAGCCCTGAAGAGAAACCAGCGTTGACCTTTAAATGGGAAGCTCCTACTGACTTTTTGGGCGGCGTTGAGTTTAGGTAAAGCATATTTTTAGTAATAATTGGACGGATGGTCAGCAGTGGACATATTAGGCTGTAATGATGATGATATTTTTAATAGATTCAATGGTATGGACTGTTGCCTTCCGATCGGGAGAGCGCAGGTTCATATCCCGCCACGTACTGATATGGTTTGGATTGGGATTTGAAATTATGTACTTTACTTTACTACTACTTTGAATCTCTTCGCAGGTGTACCTGCGCACACCTGCGAAGAGATTCAAAGGTTGTGCGTTAAGTCGGCCAGTGCGCACTGGGCTCGCGTGGACGACTAAAGCTTATACACCCGCCACGGGTAGGCTCGTGCCTCTTGGTGGAGACGTTTAATGAGCTTATGATGATGATACATAGAAAACACACAGGCCTACAAACAGACATGTCCATGCACACAAATGTTTGTACTGCTGGGGATCGAACCCGGAACCCGTGGTGTAGTAGCCTTAACCATTACACCAAATAGGTTGTCATTTCTTGAATAATCTTGACGACGTTAACTCAAGTTCTAAATTTCCAGGGCAACTGTAGCCCAAAGTTATGCCACATTCTGGAAGAACGTGGAGTCTCCGTTAGTAGAAGTGGTGACACCCGGCACTGTCATCACCACATCGGCGCCATCACAGACTACCACCACCACGCAAGCACCTCCCAGTATTACTGAGAGCCCGGTAAGTAAATCGCAAATACCTTACATTATACTAATATATAAAGCTGAAGAGTTTGTTTGTTTGTTGTTTGAACGCGCTAATCTCAGGAACTACTGGTTCGATTTGAATAATTCTTTCAGTGTTAGATAGCTTATTTATCGAGGAAGGCTATAGGCTATATATCATCACGCTACGAGTAATAGAAGCGGAGCAGTAATGAAAAATGTTTCAAAATCGGGGGTATTTTTCCATACTTGGAGCTTCCGCTGCGTACGCTGCGTAAACGGTTAAAGTTACACAAAAGTCATGTATGAGAGTATTGTTCTCCTTTTAAAGGTCTACAAAAAAGTCCGCGACAGCATATGTCTATCTTTTAAGGTTAGCTCACTATAACATATTTTTTGCTAATAAAAAATTCTGAAAGACCTCGAAACCTTTAAGTTGGAGGGAGGGGAAATCCTATGTATAGTGATAAATGAAAGTACCGTGTTATCCCGAATTTAATGCGAGCGAAGCCGCGGGCAAAAGCTAGTGTATTATAATTACCGGGTATACGCGACCTAACCGAGCTAACCGCGACGCTCTTACGGAGAAGGAAAACATCGTGAGGAAACCAGCTCACGCTCTGTCATGGTCAGGCGTATCACTTACCATCAGTTTAGCGTCCTGCAGCCTTTGCACAAACAATTGCCATATTTACTCTTTCATTGTTTTGTGCTTTAACATGGTGTTTCTTCTACTATTATGCAGTTCAATTTATTTTATAAAACAATATACATTGTGTGGAAAAGGTCATATAAAATATAGATAATAAAAATAAAAAAACTATACAATTAAAAATGTCCTATTTTGAGGCATGCAAAAATGTTCATCATCATCATCTCATTAAACGTCCCCACCGAGGGGCACGGGCCTACCCGTATAGGGTGATTAGGCTTAGTCGTCCACGCGGGCCCAGTGCGGATTGGACGACTTCACACACATTCGAATCTCTTCGCGGCGTGCATGAAGGTTTCCTCACGATGTTTTCTTCATCGTAAGAGCGTCGGATAACGCACATATATTTTTCGAAAATACATTGGTACGTGTCGGGATCTGAACCTCAGCCCTCCCGGTAGGAAGGCGACAGTCCACACCACTGAGCCACCGACGCTCTATAAATATCGCAAAAATGTTCTATATTTTGTAATTGTGTCATTTTATTTTGATACACACAAACTTATAACTTAGAGCAAAACCACAATCACACCCCAATTCTGTTTGATTCCAGCCACAAGTACCAACCGCGAACCGCGACCCAATCTACCAAGGATGCGAAGACTCCAAACTCTGCTTCGGAGTACCCCAGAACTGCATACCGGCTGGCAACTGCAAAGCAATCCTATCTGTGCTGGTAGCCGGCGAGATCTACACTTTCGAGCTCCAAGGCACTGACAACCCGAAATACGTTGCTGCAGCTCTAAGTGCTGATGACAAAATGGGTGACGACAGCGCAATGGAATGCGTCCAAGACGACAACGGCAGAGTCAGTTTGTTCACCTCGTGGACGTATCCGAAAGTGGAGCCGTATGTGAGGAGGTCGGATTCCCCACAGGAAATAGTGCAGCTGCAAGACTTCTCGGTTATCAATGGCAAGCTGTATTGCAAGTTCACGAGAGATGTCGTGTCGACGGTTATGGGGCAGACGTTTGATTTGGCCAATAATATGTTCAATTTGATGGTGGTTTCTGGTGAAAGTATGAGAGGTGAGTTCAGGTATTCATCAGTTTATAACGTCTCATTGTACGGTATAGGAAGGCCTTTCCGCATAGTATGGTCGAGGGATCGTAATTTCTGTGGGCCACTGTGGATTGGTGGGTGTTAACACCACCCTATGATTGTAGCCAGGATCGACAGTTTAACGTGCCCTCTCAGGTAAGGAGTCATCATTCTCTTCAGACAATTCTAACTAAACTGAGGAAAAATTGCACAAAATGGTTTGGTTTTTCTCACCTAACCACATTATCTCGTCACAATAGATTTGTATTTAATTAAGTGTTCATTTTGTTTGGTAAAATGGGTAATTAAATTATGACATGTATATGTACCTTGGCTCATTGGTGTGGACTGGTGACTTCTGATCTGGAGGGTGCAGGTTCAAATCCCTCCACATACTTAAGGAATCAAGTGTAGGTACGTTTATCCAACGCCCTTACGGTGAAGGATGTTTCGTTAGGAAACCTTTGCACGCCTGTGAAGACGGCCAAACCGCACTGGGCCCGCGTAGACGACTAAGGCCTATACACCATATACGGATAGGCGCGAACCCCTCGGTGGGAACGTTTAATGATGATAATGATGATGATGATTTTCCTTACCTCCTCAGACGCGGACAGAGTCGGCTTCCATTCGATAGCGTACGAAGCGACCGGCTCGTCAATGTCACTAGCATCAGTCGGAACAGCGGCCGGAGCTTCAAAATTGCTGATCAAGCTGCACGGCTCCTTCATGATGTTGGCATGGCTTGGCTCGGCCTCCATTGGAATACTGCTGGCAAGGTACGGTAAATACAGAAAATCACACAAACAGTCACCCATTCGTTCTGTCTTATGGTAGATTTTAATGGGTAACGCCATTGGAATACTGCTGGCAAAGTACAGAAAATAAGTAAATATCCATTGACATTCACACAGCGCCATCTAGCCCCAAGTTAAGCGTGAAACCTGTGTTATAGGTACTAAACAACGGATAATCATACATATATTTTTTTTGTAAATCTATACATAAAAATAGAAAACACCCAGACCATTACAAACAGACATGTTCATGTACACAAATGTTTGTACTGCCCGGGGATCGAACCTAGAACCTAGGTGTTGCAGCTGACGTCTCAACCGCAACACCAAATGAGTCGTCAAATCACACATACATAAGGGTAATTCACGCTTAAGAGCAACAATAGGCATGCCTATAACCCTGAGGATGTAGCCTGACTCGTCATCAGCCTATAACGTCCGATTACCAGAAACAGGCCGTCTAATACAGCATCGCCAAGTCGAGCGCGAAGCAAACACTGCCGTACCATCCTTTACAGGATCCATTTCGCCGCATTTTCAGACCTCTACTAGAACCAATACTAGGACGCTGAAATTTGACATCTATTGTGATATAATAACATACTTTAAATCCAAAATTTCAAGTCTGTAGGTCATTTAGTTCCGACGTTAATCGAAAGCAAAGTTTCGCATTTTTGACAGATAGACACTCACTCAGACTCACACAAGTTAGCCATAATAATAAAGTAATCGCAGTAAGGAACCTTAGACTTGGCACGTCTTTGTCTTGATTTCATTACTTTTTAGAGATAAACAAGCAGCTCCATCGAGACTTGGCTAGATTTTTTTCAGAATGTTTTTGGTGGGATAGCTTTTACTTTTACACAAAAACCGTCAGAATAAAAACAATAAAATAAATATTTTATTTCTAGGTACTTTAGACAAGTGTGGGTTGGACGACAAATGGGCGGAAAGGACATTTGGTTCGCTGTGAGTATAAATCTATACTAATATTATAAAGCTGAAGTGTTTGTTTGTTTGAATCTCAGGAACTCCTGGTTCGATTTGAATAATTCTTTCAGTGTTAGATAGCTTATTTATCGAGGAAGGCTATAGGCTATATATCATCACGCTAGGAGCAATAGAACCGGAGCAGCAATGATGAATGTTTCAAAATCGGGGGGATTTCTTCATACTTGGAGCTTCCGCTGTGTACGCTGCGTAAACGGTTAAAGTTTCGCAAAAGTTATGTATGAGAGTATTGTTCTTCTTTTAAAGAACTACAAAAAAGTCCGCGACAGCATATGTCTATCTTTTAAGGTTAGCTCCCTATAACTTCTTTTTTGCAAAATTTTTTTCTAATATTATTAATTTTTTTATTTATTATTTATACTTATCTTATTTTTGTCCACTCCAGTACCATCGTATCCTGATGGTGGGAACATGGCTGCTCACCGTCGTCGGCTTCATCCTCATCGTGGTGGAAGTCGGTGGCTGGTCCACAACTGGAGACAATCCTCACGCCATCACCGGCCTGGTCACCGTGATCTTGTGCTTCATACAGCCTATTGGTGCGACTTAAACTTTGATTTTATGTATCATCATCATCATGGTAGAAGTCGGAGGGGATATACCATATATTATTATGATCATCATTAACCGTCCCCACCGAGGGGCACACCGAGGGGCAGTTGCAGTGAGACGTTATAATCTGAGGATATGGATGTGTATATCTACGCAAAAGAATTTTAGAATTGACCAATCGGCATGCTCCACACACGGCGCGGCGCGTCTTCTTCATGTTAAGGGATTGGTCGGTCGCAGTTACTGGATTGCGCCAATGTAAAAAAGTATAGATTCCTGACATATTTACAAATTAATCGAAAAAAGTGTTTCGCATTCAGCAACAGCACACATACACGTATTTCGAATGAGCGTACATTTTCCCAAACAAAAGAGTACAAACTGTATTCTCTTTGGCGGTGTGTTTTTGAGGCACGGATGGCGTATCTACCTTAACATATACAGAATATCACTGGATTGCGCAGTGATCTAAACGCAACGACTAGATGGTCACCTTATTTACGGTTCCAGCACTGGCGTGCAAAGAGATTAGGAGTAGGGTATGCAAATGACACTAACCGCGAAAACAATAAATAATTTATATTTTTGACAAATTGATTGCTATTGATGAAAGCAGATCGCTATGGTTTCAAATGTGTAGAGGAAAATGGATGAATAAATGGGAATCATTTAACATGTTGCCATTTTTCAGGTTGTCTCGACGCACAGGGTATGCACTGCTTATTTGCATATATAGGGTGCACGCCACTGGGTTCCAGGTTCTAATATTATATTTGTTTATTTCCAGGTGCCTACTTCAGACCTCACCCTGGCACTAAAAAGAGGCCGATCTTCAATTGGCTTCACTGGCTCATAGGGAATGGTGCACATATCCTTGGAAGTGAGTACACATTGTATAGGTTTATTAAGGTTTTGTCATATAAATAGGTGGTAGACTCGGTACTGAGTCGTCTAGGTAGGTACCACCGCAGTGCCAGATATCATCCCGTGAAATAGTAGTGTTTTGGACTTCAGTGTTTCGGGATGAGGGCACTAGCTAGTGAAATTACCGGGTATATGAGACCTAACATCTGTTGTCTCGGGTGACGGGCGCATTGCGGCATTGATGGAGGATAATAACTGTCTATCAGTTGTTGGTCTCCTTTAATGCCGCTCTGTCATGGTCAGGCGTATCACTTACCACCAGGTGAGCGCACTGACCGTCCCGTTCACTTATGACATAAAAAAATAATAATAATCCTATGTAAATTGGACGACCTATTTTGGTGTTGCGGCTGAGAGGTCGACTGCAACACCAAGGGTTCCGGGTTCGATCCCCGGGCAGTACAAACATTTGTGTGCATGAACATGTCTGTTTGTAATGGCCTGGGTGTTTTCTATGTATAATTATTATGTATTTACAAAAAAAATGTATATAAGTATGTTTATCCGTTGTTTAGTACCCATAATACAAGCTTCACGCTTAACTTGAGGCTAGATGGCGCTGTGTGAATGTCAGTGGATATTTATATAATTGCCAACCCTAGTATTGACTTGAATGGTTGATCTTGAACAAAAAGCTTAATAAGGAAGGTAGGTGGTGGACTCATAGACCACTGTATGCCGCTGCCTATCTTGTGGAAATGCTCTCTTTATCTCGTCTCTCCCTCCCTCTCTCTCTTTAAAATGAAAATGAAAAGTGTTTATTCAGTTTAGGTCCTTACAGAACACTTATGAATGTCAAATGAAGCTACCACTCGTTCGGACGGTAGTTTTACACTGAGAAGAATCCAGCCAGAAACTCAGTAGTTAATCTTTTCAAAAAAATTGTGTTTTGTACAGAATCATATTTATCTCTCTCCACCCTCTCTCTTCCTCCCTCCGGCCTCACTCTCTCTTTCTTTATATGTATCTCTCACTCCTCTCTTTATCGTTCTCCTCCCCCTTCTCTCTCTTTCTCTTGTGTAGATGATGTATAATGATGAGAGAAGATGATGATTAAAACCACGACTCGTTCACAGTTGCAACAATCTTCGCGGCGGTGTACCTCCAGAAAGCCGAGCTGCCTCCATGGAGCGTGTTTGTTTTGGCTGCATTTGTTGTTTTCCACGTCATCATGCATATTGTATTGACGGTGAGTTTCCCTAAAAATATAGATATAATCATTCATTCATTCCTTTTTTTTTCATTGCATTTCATTCATTCATTTAATTTCATTTATTTTATTTCATTTCATTTCATTCAATATTTTCCGCCGCAGTGTTGGCGGAAAATATTGAATGAAACGTACGCTCCTTACCCGAAACGACAAATGTTGAGACATGTAAATTACCAGGTATATGAGAATATACCTGGTAATTTCACTTGCTACAGTGCCCTCATCCCGAAACACAAAAGTGCAAAACAGTCCCATTTCACGCGACCTTATTAGACACTGCGGTGGTACCTACCTAGACGGCTATCGAATTAATGGGTGATAGTATTCATCTTGTTCAGCAGTGGACTGCGATAAGTTCTCTCTCTTCAACCTATCGCAGTCCACTGCTGGACATAGGTCTCCCCCATTTTGCGCCCGATATCCCGGTCCTCCGCTTTTCTCATCCAGCCTCCACCAGCGACCGCCCGCAAGTCGTCCATCGGGCCGGAGCGCGTCCTACGCGATAGGTTGAATAGGAGCAATCATCTGGATAAACGTTGCAGGCAACGACATGGCTAGTAATTCTTCAGCCATTTAAATTGATGTCGCCGTTTAACGAACGGCCTAGGCGTATTATTGGATAGCTAACTATACAAGATGGCTGCTACTTAGACATAGTTAAATGCTTATTACCTTAACTTTTGTTTTGATAAAAAAAATATGAAAATAGAACTCGAGTAGATTTATGTTGCTCGACATCGTCATAACAGATAAACTTGATAGTAACGCTATCGTATTTTGATTTCCGATTGTAGATAAAAATTACTATTACATGCATTAATCTGCGTCACTATATACTTATGTGTCTGTCCATGTCACCACTTCTATGTCATGTTTCCTGTACACTACTCGCTAAGCTTCTCGCTAAGTATGTCGGGAAATGGGCCGAGTAGTTATACATCGTGCAACTTCGAGCCCTTTGAATTCTGCCCAAATGACGCGATGGGCAAAATTTGCCACGGACACTTTTTAAGTGAGCTCGTGCATCTAGTTATTTTATTGTTTACTAGCTTTTGCCCGCGGCTTCGCTCGCATTAAATTCGGGTTAACACGGTACTTTCATTTATCACTATACATAGGATTTCCCCTCCCTCCAACTTTAAAGGTTTCGGGGTCAATAACAGATTCTTTTTTAGCAAAAAATTATAGTGTAATTAAAAGATAGACATATGCTGTCGTTTTTTGTAGACCTTTAAAAGGAGAACAATACTCTCATACATGACTTTTGTGTAACTTTAACCGTTTACGCAGCGTACGCAGCGGAAGCTCCAAGTATGAAAAAATACCCCGATTTTGAAACATTCTTCATTGCTGCTCCTTCTATTACTCGTAGCGTGATGATATATAGCCTATAGCCATCCTCGATAAATTAGCTATCTAACACTGAAGAATTTTTCAAATCGAACCAGTAGTTCCTGAGATTAGCGCGTTCAAACAAACAAACTCTTCAGCTTTATATATTAGTATAGATTTACCAATAACAAATATTATAGGTAGATTAGGCTTGGTTAGGTTTGGTGTGTGGATGGGTGTCCCCATACCTCTACCCGCAGAGCATTCCAGCCTGATGTTGATGTTCAATATTATATGTTACAGCTAACGGTATGCGTGTCCGATGGTAGAATAAGTAATGGACGCGTGAACGCTTTCCCTATGAAAGATATGCTTGGACAGCCGAGACAGACTACGCAAGTTGACAGAAGTACAGATGCGCCGGTAAGTAAAAAGACTGTCACAATATAAATGAATACTTTTTTATATTTATATTTAAAACGAACGGGGCGGTCAGCTCGCTCGCCTGGTGGTAAGTGATACGCCTGATGACAAAAGCAATGTTGAACAGTACGTTGTCACTATTTTCGTCAACAGTGAAGTCTATAAACCTTTGCTTTTACTAGCTGCAGTGCCCTTCATCCTGAATCTGATATCTGGCACTGCAGTGGTACCTACACGACTCAGTATCTGTAATTATACCTTAAGACAGTGAAATTACTGAGAAAGCGGAGGGAAGAGAAATTTTGAATCTTCACGTATCACGTCGGTTTTCTGTGAGGTCGTTTCTGGAAAGTTGCCAGTAATAAAAATATGAAAATAGTCATAAACAAAAAAAAAGGAAAATTATCAATTTACCTTTTTTATTACCAGTTTGATTAATGCGAATTTTTATTCCTGTTTGTTAGCCATTGAACCGCCGCATTTGCATATATTCAAGTCACAATAGATTTTCTATTGTGTCTGGATTCCCGGCGATTAATAGATTACGATCTGAATTACAGGACTTGTCCTAGTTCAGGTGTCAGCCCGCCATATTCTTATAGTTCATAAGATAAAATGTATCGTGAATGTTTGTGTTGTTTTATTAAATACTGTAAGATTATAGTGATAAAATAAAAATAAATTATTACTTGCTACCTTATTATTGATTTCAATAACCAATTTTTTCTAAATAACATTAAATAAAACCTTTCTTCCACAGTTCTCCAGCTTTAGAAGGCTACTCCTCGGCATATACGCACCTATCGTGCTGATACTGGCTGTCGTCATGATATGTCTAGTATCACTCGCGCCTATCAGCAACACCTACAACATGGTGATGGGTGCTTAAGATATTATCACCTGGAAGCAGAGCTAAATTACAAGAGTTTTTATATGATTCATCAGAGCTGATCCACCTTCTAAACCTAGAGTCCCAAACTGTGTTGATAAAATAATTGTTCTTAGTGTATGGATGGCAAATACCAACATAAACAAAATATAAAAGCCCAAAAGCTAGTTATGGTGGCAGCATTGACGGTAGCTGTTTATAATTTATTATTATATTTATACTCTTTGGGTAGCTGTCATTAAATACGGCTGCGAACAGCTGGTTGAACACATGGTATAAATAAATGCCATTTAACACAAACATTTCTCTTTCTGTAAAACCCTTTGTCTAGTTTCTTCTCAATTTTATATGTAACGAAATATCTTATTTTTTATTCCATCTGGCTTATACTATTATATTTTTTGTTATAATTTGTAAAAGTTTACTTTAAGATTCTTGCATTAAAGCTCTGTATTTTTGTAAATACTTGAAAATAGGCATATATATTTTTAGTTATAAGTTAACTTGCAGACCGCATAAGATTTTAAAAATCATGTAGGTACTTATGATCATTAAATGATTAAAGTTATCTTTCAATACAATATTGTTTTTCCTTTAAAATATACTTTATTAATTGAGGCTCAATTGAAACCACACAATATAAATATAAACAATATTTTATTTGTAACATTACTTTGTACATTTTTAATATATCCATCACAAAATAACACAATTTAAACTGTAAATTAAGTTCTAAATATTTTACTAACGGTCATTTTTTCATGAACTTGTTGGTATCTTTAAGGTATTATTTTATTTAATATTTTTAGTCACTTTTATTGATGTAAGTAACAATAATTTATGTCAACTTTAATGTAAATATATGTTTGAAATAAAAAACCTAGTTTTACTCGTTTTGTTTTATTTGTTCATTAACTATCATCTTTTGGTATTTGTGAATCCTCAACAGTCCTTGATGCTGGTATGTACACTTTGAAAGAATACTCTGTCCGAGGAAACGAGCCTGGATTTATTACGTGACAATCTTGGTAAGAACGGCTGTATGGTTGAAAGTGATCTGCAACCACTACTAAATCTGGTATGGGATACAAATTTAATGCATCAGCATTTCTCCAATACACTGGTTGTACCCCTAGTGATAAAGGTGACAAGTGCACTGACTGAGTAATGTTTTTGTCAAATGATCAGGAATATCACCAGAATCTGGAAAATGTACTGAGTTTCTACACATTTTTGTTACCAAATCTTGTCTTAATAGTACAATCTCTTGAGTACAGTATTGAATACGACAGGGGTTTGTTGTAAATATCACTGCATCACCCAGCTTCTCTCTAATTTCTTTTGTGATTGTATCTGGCATTGGAGATCTTGGTAATATATTCGGGGCTGCAGGATCACCTCGACCGGGTACAAAAATGAACTTACACGATTCCCGTAACTTTGTGAATTGGTATATCATCTCCCCTAAGCTTGTTAAGGCAGCCTTTAGTTGCATACTGTGTTCATAACCATACGGACAAGATAAGTATTCTCCAAAAAACACAAAAGCTATAGGGGGAAATTCATTGTAGCCGGAAAATAATGTTTTCAACTTTGACATGACTTTTAAGCTATCAAACCAAACATCAGAGAGGAACACAATCATACCATCTTCATTTTCTTGCTCAATCTTTAGTAAACTTTGTGAATTTTTTAGTAATGTTTTGGACTTCCCACCAAAAGTGTTCAAATTACCAAAATATGGCATAGATGAGGCTCTACTTTCTGAAGGCGGTAGGACTAGACCCATCACATTTAGAACTTTATCATCATAAAACCCTTCTGCCAAAACGAAGCTGTTTTCAGTAAATAATCCAGAATGATATCTTGTTTCTGACATATCTAACAATACACTGCCAGTGGGGTCTTCTAAATAATATTTGCCTTCTGTCAACTGAGTTAAAAGGCCTAATACAATAACCTCATCAATTCTACTAGATGAACTCAGTAATGCCTCTACCTTACGCAATTGGAACTTCTTTTCTTCAGCTCCTGATGACAATACTTCTTGGGCAAACAACTTGTTTCTTATAGTTCTTTGCCAAATTATTGTGTAACGGTCAATCAAATACTGTGCTTTCCATTTAGGCTCAGGATACAAACTGGTGGATGTATTCACATCTTTCACAAACCTTTTCCTTTCATTATCATATTGCAACTTAGGAATGCTAAAAGCATCTATGACATTTAATATAGTTTCACTCTCCTCCAAACCAAGCGTGGAGCACTCCCGGTAAGCTGTTTCTAAATGTTCTTTTTCCAAAACGGGTTGTGACAGACATTGGTGTAAAAGATGAGCAGTCAATTTGTCGATCATTTTCTGACGTTCATTTGGGGGCATCGAAGCAATCTGTTCAGCGACAAATGTACTGGCCTCGCGTCTAATTGTGAATCCACTGAGTTTGAAGGCATTGTTCACTTCTAAACGAATCTTTTGTAAATCAGCCATAACTAAATACAAAGGAATCACAACTGTTTAAGATTTAATGCATTGACAAACGTTAGTATTATATGTTTACTATATAATATATTAACAATATATTCACATGTCAAAGAGAGTTTACGAGTTTCGATATATTTTAATAATAATTGTTTAATGTTGAATTGATAAGTACTGAAACTGACCCGCCAAAATCATGACATTGACACTATTTGTATCTATTGACAGGTGACAGAGTCAATACTGCCACCTTAGTTTTAGAAATGGGGCTTTATAAGAAGCTAAAAAGAGCTAGAAAGGGCAAGATGGAGTTTCAAAAGACTTTCTGGACTAAAATGCTGAAATAATTTAGAGCGCCTAAAAGCAGTTGTTAGCATGTCGTAAAGTCATACTTTGGAAATATTTTCAAGACAGTAAAAGAATGATAGATTTCCCTTTTCGGGCTAAATCTTTAAAAAGGAGTTCACCTATACCAAAAAGTACTAGGTTTAGCCCCAAAAGAGCTAAGGAGGCAATACTGGACAGGACAATCATTGCTCGTCGTAATGAGATAATAGTTTTTATAACCCTGGGGCCACACTAACGAAAAATGTCATTGATTCACGCGTTGATAGGCGTTAACATCAGGTGTGGCCACCACATAAACACGATAATTTTCAACGGCATACAAACGCCGTTTTCCATTTGTTATGATCTCAACTGTCGGTACATCAAAGAGGTTAACGTGAGAATTAATGAGTTGAAGTGGCCACACTTTATATTGTCAATTAGCGTGATCGCACCGGGATCGCAAGTGTTTCTTATTTATAGAATAGGGTTGCCTTCTTTAATTTTGGCATTTAAAGTAGGTATAAAAAGAAGTGAAATCTCACCAAAAAACATTTTGTAAAAAAAAGTCTCGATGGAGCTGCTTGATTATTTCTAAAAAGTAATGAAATCAAAACAAAGACATGCCAAGTCTAAAGTTCCTTACTGCGATTACTTTATTATTAGGGTTAATGTTATGTGACTTGGCCGTTGAAGCGGTCACACTTGATATGTTAATAAGTGTCGTTATCGCATAGGGATCGCACGTGTTAGATAGATTAGGGTTGCCTCCTTTTTTTGCATTAAGAGTACATTGGTTGTTATAGGTGTTGAATTGTGTGTTAGAAATTGTAATTCTTTCCGATACTAAAAACTGGTATTTGTTTATTCCGTAATAAATATTCTATTCTACCGAATACCACATGTGAGTATACAAATATAATTCAATCAGATATGGTGAGTATTAAAAATATTGAAGTAGGGTTTGCGTGTAGTAAAATGTATGAAGTAGTGTTAGTGTGTAGTACGACTGACAGCGCTATCACCATGGCTGGCTTTTAGGCTACTACGGTTTAATTGTTTTTGATAGGCTAAGAAGAAGAAGAAGAAGTAGTCAAAATCAGCACTGATAAATCGAACTATGCAGAATAAAGTATTTTCACGTACTTTAATACTCTTGTAAAGTATAGAGTACAATTTCCAACATTAAATAACGTACAATATCTAATTATAAAGTAAATAATGGTCGAGACGTCGGCTACTGTACCAAGGGCTCCGGGTTCGATCCCCGGACAGTACAAACATTTGTGTGCATGAACATGTCTGTTTGTATTGGTCTGGGTATTTTCTATGTATAATGTGTATGTATTTACAAAAAAAAATGTATGTAAGTATGTTTATCCGTTGTTTATTATCCACACTAAGGGCTACACTTGGGGCTAGATGGCGCCGAGTGAATGTCAGTAGATATATTTAAAAAATAGTACAGGTAGCAACCCTGATCTTGCCGTTTTTCTGGCCATTAAATGCGCATCAACGCCCTTCAATAATTAACGCGTTTATATTTTCATGTGTGACCACTCACTTTTGCACGTTAAGTGAAGTTAGTGTGGTCCTAGCATGAAAATTATCGCGTTTATGTGGTGGCCAAACCTGAACCTAACGTTCATCAACGTGTACATTTGATGACATTTCCCATTAGTGTGGCCTCAGGGTTACTCATAACAACCTGTGGTGCAAGTCGCCCATTGACACTTGACAGTGACAGTTGTTATTAGACTTTTTTCAATAAAATTTCTTATTTCCTTGGCCACAATATTTTTATTTTTATTTTAATTGTTTTATTTAACAATACGAGATCCAGAGCCAATTGAATATTAATTTACTATATTTTATGCGTTTGGCCAAACCTCTAAAGAAGACTTGGTTTCCTTACCGGCAAATAGTGGTGAGTTTTTTATATTTTTGCGACGCAGGTATTTGGATAACATGAGTACTATATTATTATTATTATATTTAAAATTTTAAATGAAAGGAGTAAATTGCTAAAGGAGCATGGCCAAATACATTGTTAGAATTATTCTATCCATGGGAATGTATTGAAAAAATGCGTCACTTTTACTCAATCAATCAAATGAAGTATTTATATTACACAACTTTTGTCGGCTTTTATATTAGGAAAAACTGAATGGTACAACGTTGTATTTTTATGAAGAGCTTTAATAACTACATCATTTTTATAAACAGGTATTCAATCCCATAATACTTTCTGAAGATTTATATCTATGTCCAGTATTATTTTAATTATTAATTATAAAAACATGCCACCAACTATGATATCTAAGTACCCTCACTTTGCCACTACTGTTACCTACCTTTTAGCTTAACTTTGGCTACCTGCGCAAAAAATGTAAAAGAAGGGGTCCAAATAGAGATTTCCCAAATCATCTCTAGCAAGGCTTGGTAGACGCATTGTTCTTGACTTGCTTATCCAAGACTCTTGATAATTAAAACAATACTTAATAATCTTACATTAATTATTAAATTTAGATTATTAAATGACCCATATGGTGAAATATGACTGACATTTAATGAGCTGATGATGATGATGATGGTGAAATGGTTGAGAAATGGGCTATTAAACTATGGTTAAATCCCCAGGCTGAACAAACTTTTATGTGCATGATATGTCTGTTTGTATTGGTCTGGGCGTTTTGATGTAAACTGTGTATTTATTTACAAAAAAGTATGTTTATCCATTGCTTAGTATCTATATTACAGGCTAGTTTGGGTTTAGATGGTGGAAATTCCATGGAATAATGGATGTATGAATGTTGGTGAAAAATTAGCATATTAATTAGGTAAATCATATTAAAAGTAAATTATTAAGGGAGCATCCTTCTATAAATGCTCATGTACTTAAAACAAGTATTTCTTAAGACCAACATTATGGTTTTATTATATGAAGGAAAAACCATTCATTAAGCAAACACATTTTTCCTGTTTACATTCTAAAATAGGAATTATACATGTATGTACATTAAAACAGTGCTGGTGTGAAACTGAGAAGACTAACAGCTTGAAAAATTTCTTATCAGTCTATAACTTAGTTAATAATTAGTCAAACTTTTCACTTTGGCACTTTCATTTCTGTTCATGTCATTTTCTTCTGTGCACAGGGCACTATTCTAAAAATGGATGCCATGCGACCATTTCAAAACATTTCCTGGTAAGTTTAGTTATTTATTTTTAAATTTTAAAGTTCTCATCAAAAGATACTATATCATTATAGAAATAGAAATTTTTTTTTGCGAGAATGTGGTTAATTACAGATGACAGTTATTTTTATACATTTCCAAGACACATTCACCCAACGGGGCATGCAAATACATAACAATAATTATATTGAAACAATTCTCCTTTATTTTAATGTCAGATTCATTTATGTACTTATAATGTCAAATTCATGTTAAAATAATAATATAAAGATTAAAAAATTCATTAATAGAAGTAGTTAAACTGTGTTCATGTTAAATATTTTCAAAATCCATCCTTAAAACAAGACACCTATAGCCTATTGTACTAGTTGTAATAAAAGAAATTTATAAGATAACATTCTATACAATTGTTCACTTTGATTATTCTCTGTGTTATTATTGAATTAGTGACCCACCCATGCTTCACACGGGTGCAATGGTGATATGCATGATGGAGTATAAAGTAATATTCATATCTTATAATTGAATCAGGTGTAAACCAGACTGGTGTTTCCCAAGCATGAGTAAGGAAACCAATGAGTTGCTACGCCAGTGTTCTGATGCCCCCAAATTGGAATTGTCTGATGACGTAGATGAGTTGATTAAGAGAAGCAAGGCTTTCCCCATACCTTTTCCTATTGAGAGTGTCAGGTAAGTTTGATGTATTATTAATTTTATGTTACAGGTATAGACCTTTGGGAATAGTTTGGTGGTAGACTCGATACTGAGTCATCTAGGTAGATACCACTGCAGTGCCAGATATCGTCCCGTGAAACAGGAGTGTTATGCACTTTTGTGTTTCGGGATGAGGGCACTGTAGCTACTGAAATTACCGGGTATAAGGGAACCTCTGTTGTCTCTCGTGAGGCATTGATGGAGAATAATAGCTGTCAATCAATTGTTGTTCTGCCTTCCGGATTATCTGGCTCAAAATGGACACCTATATCCAGCAGTGGGCAGTGATAGATTGATAAGATGTAGTTGCCGAGCTTTCTGAAATGTATATGTTCCGACCCTCTTTGGGCAAAATACTTGCTTGCGACTATTTGTATGGTAGACTGGCATAATCTAATTAACTAAAATGGCACAATGATTAGCATTTTTAATTAAACTTAATAACAATAGGCATGTAAAATGTATTTTTAGATACATTTGTTGAAGCATATGCATATTATGTTCCAGGCTCTGTTATGTGAACCATGAAATTCACAAGTTTGATGGTGTAATGCCCTCATAAATTGTCAGTGTAACTGTGATTTTCTAAATAATTATGCTTTTGTGCGTTGCTGATGATCGTATTTATAATATATTTTTTTTAATGTATTATATATTTATGTAAGGCTATGGCGTAGTCGCTAGTTTCGTTTATTATCAGACAAATTAAGCAACTATCGCAGATGTCAAATTATGGGTGACCGAAAAATCAATAATCTATCAAAAACAATAGATTTTCTATTGTGTCTGAAATCATGTTAAAAGTGTAAGCCGTCGGTAGTACCCGGACAACGGGCAATTATAGCCTCGACATAGCTTGCTGGATTAGCACATTGAAGTGGTAGTGCTGGTCACGTATGTCGCAGAACGATGGCTGCTGAGTAGACGAGTTCAATTAATCTTACTTATCCACAATGTTTAAAAGTTGACAGTTGTAGCTGAGTGTAGACCGGTGTTGGCAAGCATGCGTAGGAAACCCTCTTGTCCGATGGACCGACGAACCGACCCGATGAGCGACGCAAGTCGTGATCCATCGGGCTCGCGGAGAGCGTTCTACGCTACGCTTGCCGAGACGCGGTCTCCACTCCAGAACTCGTCTGCTCCAACGGACATCCGGTTTTGCGACATACGTGACAGCCTGCCACTTCAACTTGCTGATCCGGCGGCTATGGCGGTAACTTTAAGTTTCTTACGGATTAAATAATTTCTGATCTTATCCTTAAGAGAGACTCCAAGCATAACTCGCTCCATTGCGCGTTGAGTGACTTTGAATTGGCACCTTATTTAATGAAAGTATTTATAATATACTTTTCTTTCACAGATTAGAAAAGCTGAAGGTGCGGAGGCCAGTAGAAAACTGAGAAAGAATATCGTGTCACTTACCCAATTATACATGAAAGGGTTTTGTTGTTGATGACGCATTTTCTTATTTACAAAAGGTAAATATATATTTATTTATTGCAGGGTCCAATCTAGCCATTTAGCCTTAAGACTACTGCCCGTGACACGGAAATTGTGGTGTGAATATGCTACTCTTTTATGATAAGACGTCAAATGTAAAAAGAATATTATTAATTCGATTGTTTTGTTTCTCTTCTTTCACTATTAAGTAAATATATATTGAGTAAATGGCAGACGTGTTTTTTCCTTTAATATATGATATGATTTACTAATTGAGTTTTACGTGACTGACGTGACTACTGTGATCATCGCTCCGCACGGAACGACCAACGTTATTTAGGAACGTTGTTCCTCGGTGACAGATCACGGTGATCACTTTTGTTAGCGGATCACAGTGATTTTTTCACTGTGACGTTATTTATCACCCATCTCTAATTGAGTTGTTTCGCTGCATAAGTCGAATATTTATCTCCACAATATTTTTCACGTGGGTACAAATCCCGCGAGGAAACATCACTCTTTCCTATTTTTAATGACGACCCTATCTTCTGTGCCTGATAGCCTGTATCCAGTAGTTGGACTTTATTGGCTAATTATGAAAATTGGGTAAGAAGGGGATATTCCAGAAGCAGTCTGTGCGACTGTGGTGCCCCTTAGACAATATAACACCTACTGTCTTGCCCGAACTGTCCATTTTCGTGCGGTTTCCGGGACCTCTGGGTGGCAAAGGAAAGGGCGATCAAAGTGGCCCAATATTTGTCGCTTTACCTCATTTAACTTGGAAATCGATATCGACTTGATAAGAAAAAGATTTGCTGATGACATCATCAGCTCATTGAACGTCTCCACCGAGGGGCACGAGCCTACCCGTAAGGGTGTTTAGGCCTTAGTCGTCCACGCAACCCTATTACGGATTGGCCGACTTCACGCACAATAAGAATAAGAGATATTTTCCTTCACCGTAAGAGCATCGGATAACGTACATATATTTTCGAAAATTCGAAAACACATTGGTACGTGTCGGGATTTGAACATCAGCCCTCCCGGTAGGAGGGCAACAGTTCACACTATTGAGCCACCGACGCTCTTAGGCTGATGTCAATGTTGAATTAAATTGTGATATATTTTCCAGAGAGTTTGGCACCAGCATAGAGAAAGCGTTATACAAAGACATGACAGTTCTGGAGCTCATTGACAGGATATTGAAAAAGCGCGCAGTCACATTTATGGGTGCGCATGATTATTATAAATTAATTACCGGCGAAGAGGGGTGAGTGTTATTAATAATTCAATTCTTTTTTTTTTCTTTTAAATGATTCGATCCCAGGGCAGTCCAAATATTTGTGTGCATGAACATGTCTATTTGTAATGGTCTGGGTGTTTTCTACGTATAATAAGTATGTATTTACAAAAAAAAAACAGTATATAAGTATGTTTATCTGTTGTTTAGTACCCATACTACAGGTTTCACGCTAAGTTGAGGCTAGATGGCGCTGTGAATGTCAGTGGATATTTATTTATTATTACAATATATATACATTATAAATAAACACCAATTTATGTGGCATATTGTCAAAAGTATTATTGTTATTACTACTGTGCTGCTTCTGTGGTGGCTGCATTAGTGAGAATTTCTTGATCCCAAGATTAACAATCGTAGTTCTTCTGCAGCTGCCACAGTTGCGGCATGTGGTTAAGTTTAGATTCATTCGCTTATGCATGTCGTGGCAGCCTAATAATGACATCATTTTAGCACTAAATTTAGATGTAACTAAATCATGTATGTTCAGTGATTGTTTTGTTGGTTGTCCCTAATAAATGAATAGGCCTACGGTGTTCTAACATCGCGTGTTATGGTTAAAGCGAAGACGGATGGGAGTGTATCGGCACGCTGCACCAGAAACCGCCTCTGGTGTTGGACACGTGTCTCAGTTACGACGAGATGAAGCTGTCCGCCATGGTGTACGTGAGCGGGCCCACTGAATGCATCAATGATGGTGCCAGACAGAATTCCGGCGTTGTTATGGAGGAGGACGCCGAATCGGATGCTATTATTATTGGTGAGTATTTATGTTAGTGGCGTTGGTTTCCGCACTTAGTCCGTGCAGTGGACCATTAAACCATGGTGGCCTTCTGGTCACTCCAGCCAGCCCACCTCCCTCCAAAAGCAGATTAGACTTCTACTCTGGTGAGTATCAGTCAATATCGAAGAGCGTCGGTGGCTCAATGGCTACCGAGAGGGCTGAGGTTCAAATCACGCTACGCACTAATTTGTTTTTGAATTATCGTAACTATATGTACGTGCTCCGACGCTCTTACGGTGAAGGGAAAACATCGTGAGGAAACCTGCGCACGCTTGCGCCGAGATTCAAAGGTTGTGCGTGAAGTCGGGACACGAGGCCAAAAAATCCAGATTTGAGGTTGCAGATCGCGACAGGTAACAATAAAAAATGTGATGTGACGCTGATGACGTGCCATTTTGAATTTGACAGTGATGTATTTAGTAGAAGTTATGTAGCGTGTATATATATATTTTAAATAAACATCTGATTTTCTTCTGTAATTAATCGGGACATTTAGCGTCTCGATCGGGACGCATCTTCAGGCCCCTGAAAATTGGGAAGTCCCGCGCAAATCGAGACACCTGGCTACACTACTTATACGAGTGTTTGGACTTTTCCAGGCCTAATAGGTTCAAGATTCGAGCGCAAATTCCGCATGGACTACGAAGATATATTGATCACAGAGCAGCAGAATTCCCTTGAAAATGGTTATGGCGAAGAAGTCACGCCCACGACATGTCTCAACGTGTTAAAGACTACGTACGTGAGAAACAATCAATCGGCGAGGCATATGTGGAGGCAAATGTGGTCGGAGTTCTATCAGGTATGGGAAACTGGCTAATTAAGTTTTAATATAGGGCACAGGCTTTACTAAGGACCACAATCTAGAAAGAGACTCAAGCGTTATTTTTTACTTAAATAGAGTATAGTATGAGAGCGTCGGTGGCTGAGGTTCAAATCCCGACACGTACCAATGTGTTTTCGGATTTTCGAAAATATATGTACGTTATCCGACGCTCTTACGGTGAAGGAAAACATCGTGAGGAAACCTTCATGCACGCCTGCGAAGAGATTCGAAGGTTGTGTGTGAAGTCGTCCAATCCGCACTGGGCCCGCGTGGACGACTAAGGCCTAATCACCCTATACGGGTAGGCTCGTGCCCCTCGGTGGGGACGTTTAATGAGCTGATGATGATGATGAGAGTAAGAAAGGTTTTCTCTGAAATGGCTACTGCCGTTGGGCGTAGATGACCTTTACAGCTTCCCCGGGCGCGTGGCGAGCGCAGATGGCTCTCAGCCTTAAACATTTACACGACGAGCCTAAGGCCGGCCCCGAACGGGACTCAAACCTCGGCTTAGGGTGTTGTGTTGTGTGGGGGGGGGGGGGAGGTAGTAGAAGGATGCCGTTATTTATCGTATATAGCGCTATCCCTTTGGTGTAATGGTTGAGACGTCGGCTGCTACACCAAGGGTTCCGGGTTCGATCCCCGGGCAGTACCAACATTTATGTGCATGAACATGTCTGTTTGTATTGGTCTGTAATATGTAGGAATAAAAGTATCCCGCCAAGTAACAATGTTATTTTCTAATTTTCGAAATTATATGTACGTTACTCTGACGCTCTTACGCTGAAGGAAACATCGCGAGAACTCGTGGACGACTAAGGCCTATACAAGTATACACCTTTTACAGGTAGGCTCATGCCTCTCGGTGGGGAAATGAGCTGATGATGCTAATCATGATGATGATTTCAGGTACACAGCTACACATACGAAGAACTTCTGGGCTATATAACTTTAGATGAGAAATCGGAGGACAAGAGATATACGGACCGTTATGTGCCACTCGGTGAGATGGTGTTCGACAATGAAGTGTACTACAAAAGGACAAGTTTGTTGGCAGAAAGCACTCTCTTAGAGGCGGAGGAGAGGGCGAAACAAGCAAATAAAGATGCCTTTGTCAATGTTGTTGGTTGTGGTATGTAATATAAAATATCATAAAAATGTTTCTCTCTCTTCAACCTATTGCAGTCCACTGCTGGACATAGGTCTCCCCCATTTTGCGCCAGACATCCCGGTCCTACGCTTTTCTCATCCAGCCTCCACCAGCGACCGCCCGCAAGTCGTGGGTCCATCGGGCCGGAGGACGTCCTGCGCTACGCTTGCCGAGACGCGGTCTCCACTCCAGAAGTCGACTGCTAAAAATGTTTATATTATGTTATAAAATATCATACAATTTTTGCTATAAAATCCATAACATTCACACAGCGCCATCTAGCCCTAAGTTAATCATGAAGTCTGTAGTATGGGTACAAAACAACGGATAAACATACTCATATACATTTATTTTTGTAAATACAAACATATTATACATAGAAAACACCCAGACCATTACAAACAGACATGTTCATGCATACAAATGTTTGTACTGCCCGGGGATCGAACCCGGAACCCTTGGTGTTGCAGCCGACGTCTCAACCGCTACACCAAATGGGTCGTTATTAGTTGTTTAGTACCCTAACTACAAACTTGCGCTAACTTGGGGCTAGATGGCGCTGTGGGAATGTCAGTGGATATTTATTTATTCTGTTCTAAATGTATAACCTGTCCACAGGTCTTGGAGTATGGAAGATATCGCCCCACCAAACGGACGTATACGTACTAACATTCCTAGAGCGAATACGTTCGTTCCTAAAGCGAGACCTCTTGGATCACGTGACCGACGTGAACTTCGCATACATAAAACCCAGTGCTGGCATACTGAACTTGTTCAGTTCGGATTCGACTGAGAAGAGGATATTTCTGGAGAGCAAGAGACATCCGAGGGGTGGGGTTGGTGTTCAGATGGAGAATAGGGAGCCGTCGGCCAAACTGAAGGGGGAACACGCGGGGAAGTTGTTAGTGATCACGTACCCGTGGGACGGGAATGCGCATCCGGGGAACGAGTTTTGGTTAGTTGATGATCTTGTTGGATACGTTTTTTCATTAATCATCATCTAATTATAATTGTCATCATCATATATGTCATGATAGTTATTATATATATCGTCATCATTGTCATCATCAGCCTACGTCCCACCATTTGGCCGTATTGCGGATTGCTGGAATGTTAACGACTACCTTAATTTCATTTAATATTAGCCCGGACTTATTTGCTGGATAAAGATGTTTCTGAATAAATATCATCATCAGTCAATAAAGTCCCACTGTAGGGCACATGCCTTAGTACGGAGAGATTGGGTCGTAGATGTCAAAACGCTGTGCCCACTAGGCCACAGTGGCTGTTAAATTTATTTACTAGCGACCAGCCCCTGCTTCGCATGGGTGCAATGACGATATTCATAATAGGCACGCTCCCGCCTGCCCGGTCGGCCAGTACCGGCGCAAACGCTACGTGCCGCAATTTTTAAATCTGTAATATCTTCGAAAATATTAATTTAAATCATATGCTATAAAGGGCTATATAGATATTTATGAAATCAAAAATTTACTGAAGGATATTTTATAATTGGATAAGGATTGTTGCTGTATAGGTTAAAATTGCTTCGAAAATTTTCCATTATTGGAAAAAATAATGGAAAAATTTCGAAGCAATTTTAACCTATACAGGTTAAAAAAAGTGGCAGTAGGCAGGGCACATAGTGCGTAGAACCGATGGCCGATGGGCGGAAAGGTTCTCGAGTGGCGTCCACGTAACGGAAAGCGAAGCGTAGGCCGACCCCTAACCAGATGGACGGATGATCTGGTAAAGGTGGCGGTGGCAGATGGATGTCAACTGCAAGGGATCGGTCCGCGTGGAAATCATTAGGGGAGGCCTTCGTTCAGCAGTGGACATAATTAGGCTGTAATGATGATGATGATGATGAGGTTAAAATTGCTTCGAAAATTTTCCATTATTTGTTTGTAGAAAGTAAACAACAAAAAACGTTATTGTGGGATATCCATCAGAGATAGACATATGCCATCGCGGAGTTTTCTGTAGACCTTTTCAATGTGTACAATGCTTACTACATTATTTTGATAAATCGTGTAGGGTTCAGCCTATTTACCTATTAAATTATTTACGATATTACATTAGAAACCTCTAATATAACCGTTTTTCTTCCTCTTGAATCACTCCAGCTATTAAGAAACACCGCATCAAAATCCGTTGCGTAGTTTTAATGATTTAAGCGGACATAGGGATAAAGGGACATGGGGACAAAAAAAGCGACTTTGTTTTATAATACGTAGTGATTAATTATTTTTTATTTTAGAAAAAAAAAAGACATTTATTTTACAGGATAGGCAGCCTCTCAGGATCAGGGGATCCGGCGGCCGCGTGTTCGACACAAATCGCTGAATTGCACAATGCACACATAAATGCAGCGGTGTCCGCCTCCAATGCGAGAATCGCAGCAAAGTCGGGTCTCACCACCATAGCTGATTACAGCTCTACGGTTGTCACTTAGTGAGTATGGTAAATTAGATGGATAAAACATTTTTTTTTATATTATAAGTGTACAGGACGGTCTGGACGCTCACCTGATGGTAAGTGATACGCCAAACCACAACAGAGCGGTATTGAAGGCGACCAACAACAGATAGACAGTTATTATCCTCCATCAATGCCGCACTGCGCCCGTCACCCCGAGACAACAGATGTTAGGTCTCTTATACCCGGTAATTTCACTAAACATTATTTTTAACTATGTGGCTGAAACTGACAGAAAGTTCTAGCAGAAAAAGTGCGATGGCCAGAAACGAAAATAAACTTGGTCCCTGTTTTCAATAGAATATGTAGAATTTATTTGAAATATTTCCACGTTGCAGTCGAAGGTTATGAAAAAAAAGAATAATGCCTTGTTTTTTGGTACCAAAGCTTTTTTCGTCCCTGACCATCACGTTTTTTCTTCTACAATTTTCTGCCAGTTTCAGCCTCATTTATAAACTAGCTGTACCCTGCGGTATTGCCTACGGTACACACATCTATGTGTTTGTCCAGGGTTTCAGCTAATTTCATACCTTTAAGTCGCTTCGTTAGGTCACGTTGCCTGTGTTTTTCCTTACTACATCAGCTACCTGCCAAAAAATTCACTGGTATTTCACGGGACGATATCTAACACTGTGTTACCTACCTAGACGACTCAGTACCGAGTTTGCCACCTAGTAAATCCTTCCTTATTTGTATATTTTCAGTATTCAATTTCCTATTAAATTATTAAAAATACTAACAGTTTCATCATCATCAGCTCATTAAACGTCCCCACCGAGGGGCACGAGCCTACCCGTATAGGGTGATTAGGCCTTAGTCGTCCACGCGGGCCCAGTGCGGATTGGACGAAGGTTGTGTGTGAAGACACACAACCTTCGAATCTCTTCGCAGGCGTGCATGAAGGTTTCCTCACGATGTTTTCCTTCACCGTAAGAGCGTCGGATAACGTACATATATTTTCGAAAATTTGAAAATACATTGGTACGTGTCGGGATTTGAACCTCAGCCCTGGAAGGCGGCAGTCCACACCACTGAGCCACCGACGCTCGACTAACAGTTTATACACAATCAATTAATATGTTATTTCACACAGGCGTTTGAAAAATGACGTCGTGAAATCCGGTGCGAAACATTGCATCCATCTTTGGCTGGTCATCTTTAACGAGAAATCACTTTATTAAGTCACAGTTTTTTTTAACAACCAAGTAAACACTTTGTTATACCGCACGTCCTTCATTAGATTTAGTTTGTTAAGTCATCAAATTATATATGGTGCAGATTGTTATGTGTATTTTTTCCCATTTAAACTTAGATAAACAATGAACTAACTAAATGCACAATCACGAAGAAATATAAATAAATAATAAATAAATAAATATCCACTGACATTCCCACAGCGCCATCTAGCCCCAAGTTAAGCGTTAAGCCTGTATTATGGGTACTAAACAACGGATAAACATACATATATACATTTTTTTTTGTAAATACATACATATTATACATAAAACACCCAGACCATTACAAACAGACATGTTCATGCACACACAAATGTTTGTATGCCGGAATCGAACCCGGAACCTTCAACCGCAACACCAAATGGGTCGTCAAATATCAACCAAAAAATGTCCGAGCCGGTTGACACATACGTTGACTTATTGTTATTTATTTGGACAACCAACATAAACATATTAGCAAAATTAAGAAAAGTATTTTACGCACATGAATACATGATTAAGCGATGCCTTAAATATAGGCTGCCACGGTTTGCACAAACAAAACTTGCGTATAAAATATTAAACAAATATATAGGACACAAAATTACATTTTAGGTCAAAACCAGAAATCCAATTGCATTGTGCCTTGATACAAATGAGTAATTGATTTGAGGAAAGCAGAGTATTTACCAAATATATCCACATTTATATTTATGACATAAAATTGTTCATAAAAATGTTCAACTTGATGAAAGATATTCTGTCGATGAAGTCCACTGCAATCATTGCTCTAAAAACGTTAAGTACGGTCGTAAAATCAAAAATCGGTCCTGGCGTTGGTCCTGTAAATGTCTCTCGTCGTTTTTTATAAGTCGTCATGTCCTTCTTCCAGTTAAAGTCGTAGCAGTCTGCAGGCACCAACTGTCTATCCTCAGGGCTTGAAACCGGTTCAAAATTAACCGGTATTATAGGAGTTAAACCGATCATGTCATACTTGGAACCTACCTAAACTGGTTTACAGTGAGATCGGTCGCAACTTGTAGCAACTCGTCGATCCAATTATCTCCTGTGCACTCGCAAATGCCGTTCAGTCTGTAAGTGAAGTGTGTCAGACAGCGCTACGCTGCGAAATAATACATAACGAACTTCATTTCATTTCCCCGAATGAAATTTTTAACCGGTTCATTCAAAATACCCATATATTTAAAAAGGAAAAGAAATTAAAGACAGTCATTATTTTCCGCCAACACTGCCTTGCTTGTACCAGCTAGATGATGATTTATCTCTTTACCCAGTGATTTCACTAGCTAAAAACTTATCCCGCACTTATAACACAAGCACACAATACGAGTATTTTACGGGACGATATCTGGCTCTGCGGTGGTACATACCAAGACGACTCAGTACCGAGTCAAAAGCAAAGTAAATGATCCATATAAATGGCTAAAATGTAATTCGTTATGTGTGTGTTTTATAAATAGTGCACAACATTTTAACAAGTTCATTTATTGTTCATCTAAGAATGAGAAGTATGAGTTTGAAATTAATATTATATCGGCGCTGTGAAAATTATTTAGAATCTAAAGTATAAAAAGTCGATTTATATTGTGATCAATTTAGAAATGCTTTTATTATTGATAATTCATATGAATTATTTCCTCTTTTTTTCCAAATATGTCGTTTGTTTACTTTCTATTTTAGGTGAAGCAGAATAATCTTTTTTAATTATTTTTTAAATTCTATATCTTATACAATTATCGCCCTCAACCTATCGCAGTCCACTGTTGGACATAAATCTCCCCCATTAGGCATTAAATTTAGAATTTATCAAATATGTATACTATGTAAAAATATGTATATTGTAGAAAATTATTTGTAAAATTACTAGTCCTTAAATGATGTAATATAGATTTATCGTCAATAGTTTTTCTACTTAGTGGAAATGTATGAAGTAACTTCTTTATTATGTAATTTTAATTCAGTGTTAGTTTTGAAAATGTAACATGCTTTTTTATATAGATGCCGCTTTGAACTTGTAAAATAATTAATTTTTAATGCATTTATAAAATGCCTTTAAGTACACATTGTTGTTTCTTCACTAAAATTTGTATTAATACTTAATACTATGTAGTATTAAGCAGTAAAGGGTCCATAAAATATGGTTTTCCCTATTGGTTTATTATGTTGGTGGATTTTCCTAGAATGATTCACGGATCATGAATAAATTTACGTGAAGTTATAATTAAGTTAATTAAACATAGTATTATTTTGTTAATCTAAGGATATAGCATCCCAGTCAAAAGAAAAGCATGCTTTGTCTAGCAGCGCCATCTACTGTTTTAATGTGAGCAAATGTTTTAGACCTGTGTTGATTGGCATACTTTATAAATGTGTTGATTGTTTCTTTTTATATTAGTTTGCAAAACAATGGTTTAATTGTAATTCGCTTAATTAAGTAAATCTGTTTTATGTTTGTATTTTGGAATTGTATATGCTTATAAGTGCCTAGTTTTAAAGTCGTCCATGTATACGTAATGGGACAAAATATGAATGTTATTTAATGATTAGGGAAACAAGGTAAATGTTTTTTTTGGGAATGTAAAATCTGCCCATTAAATGCTTAACTGCTCAGTTCCCTTGTAAATAAATCTTTATCATAGAAAATATACATGTCAATTATGTTTTTTTTATTTTATTTTTATGTTTTGTTTATTTTATATTCAATTTAATTATCTACGTCTCGTGTACCTTCGATTTTAATAAAGAAAAGTACGTAATAAATGTTATCGTTGTGGCGTTCAATTATAAATATGAACAATTATCATGAACGTAAATCTTGTATGTACGTGTATGAAATATCCGTCTATGATTTTTAGAATTATTTATTTTATAAGATAATTTTGTATGGATGCCCAACTTAGTTTAGAAATCATATTAGCCGTTCGAAGAATTTCATTGTAGAAAAAAAAGTGAAACCAAAATACCTACTAATTTTTGCAGGATGCATCATCATCATCATTTCAGCCACATAATGTCACTGCTGAACATAGGCCTCCCCCAATAACTTCCACGCCGACCTGTCAGAAGCTATCTGCATCCAGTGGGTACCCGCAACCTTTCTTAGGTCATCTGACCATCTTGTGGGTGGCCGTCCCACGCTGCGCTTGCCGGTACGCGGTCTCCATTCGAGAACCTTCCGGCCCCAACGGCCATCGGTTCTTCGGATTATGTGCCCTGCCCATTGCCACTTAAGCTTGGTAATGCGAGTGACTATGTCGGTGACCTTAGTTCTTCTACGGATCTTCATTTCTTATTCGAACTCGTAGAGAAACCCCAAGCATAGCCCTCATGCATGCAGGATGCATAAATGGAAGTAAATCATAATCAGATCTTTATACGTCCCCACAAAGGGAAACGAGCCTACCCTTTAAGGCTGATTAAGCCTTTGTCGTCCACGCGGGCCCCAGTGTACAGAATATTCAGGACGCTCACGCCTGACCATGACAGAGCGGCATTGAAGCAGACCAACTACTAAAGAAAGTTATTATCCTAAATCAATGCCACACTGCGCCCGACACCAGCGATTCACGCCTGCGAAGAGATTCAAAGGTTGTGCGTGAAGTCGGCCAATCCGCACTAGGCCCGCGTGGACGACTAAGGCCTATACACCCTATACGGGTAGGCACGTGCCCCTCGGTGGGGACGGCTAGTGAGCTGATGATGAAGTTTTCTTACAATAAAGTGTATGATGTACTTTTTTTTTTAATTCTTCGAATACATATATTTTCACATATATATATTTAATCATACTGTTAGTACTGATACCGTTATTGTAGAACGTGCCTATACTGTGTTGTACTGTTAATGAACTTAGCCAAATGTAACCATTCTTACTCATATAATTTTTGTTAACTTTCCTATAAAAATATATGCAAGTGTTTTATATACATGTTTTGTTTTATTGCTTTCGATTTTTGGGTTTACAGGTAGGTCGAATGTCGTGGGGGACAAATCCATTTATTTAAGCTTACAAAAAGCACTTATGAACGTCAAAAAAAAAATACGATAAAAAAAGCATTTACGACCCATTTGGTGTTGCGGTTGAGAGGTCGACTGCAACACAAGGGTTCCGGGTTCGATCCCCGGGCAGTACAAACATTTGTGTCATGAACATGTCTGTTTGTAATGGTCTGGGGTTTTCTATGTATAATATGTATGTATTTACAAAAATACAATATAATTATGTTTATCCGTTAAGTACCTGTGACGCGTAGTAGATGGCGCTGTGTGAATGTCAGTGGATCTTTAATTATTTAAAATACTAAAGTAAAAATATGAATTATGATGCTTGAAAAAATCGCTTCAGTGTTTTGGCTTGTTGAGAAAAGCTATAGTGCTTATATCATTAACTGAACAGGACAGCCCGTACGCTCACAAGGAAGTGACACGCCTGACCATGATAGATGTAGTGTTGAAAGAAACATTAGGTAGTCGTCATTATTTTCCGTCATCACTGTACTGCCCGTCACCCGATACGACAGATGTAAGGTCTCTTATACCCGGTAATATCATTAGCTAATGCAGCAGTGCCCTCATCCTGAAACAAAGCTACAGTGCCGTCATCTAGAAACACAAGAACATGACACTCCCATTGTATGATATCCCGGCGATTTACTACAGTGCCGTCATCTAGAAACACAAGAATATGACACTCCCATTTTATGATATCCGGCGATTTACTACAGTGCCGTCATCTAGAACACAAGAACATGACACCCATTTCACGGGATGATTCTGGCACTGGTGTTACAGTCTCAGTACCGAGTCTACCACCTAGTAAAAACTCTGTGCGTTTTTTTTCTAATTTCATTGCGGTCTACCTAGTAAAGTCTCATTTGCGTTTTTTTTCCAATTTGATAACGACATTGCGTCCTTGAATCAACGCCTGATTTTTGTTAATGATCTGTCAACCTATTTCAAATGTCTTTTTTCAATATTTTTTTGCAAAATATTTCTTGGTACAATTACAAAAAAGCCAAGGAGCTTTTTTTTGATTGGGATAAGATGTAGATGTGTTAATGTAACAGATAAAAATATACGATACATGTAGAAACAAGCGAACATTGCATCAAATCACAAAATACGCGACGTAACAGGCATCGAACCGCGAACAATACGTCGTTACGGCCATTCGCCGAGTGGATAATGGGTTGGCAACCATTACAAGCTTTCAGTTTACCACTTCAGCCGCCAGATGGCGGATTAATCTGCGCGCGAAATAAATGAGATATTGTTAGATGACGGTGACATACTGGTTTAATACACACCAATAAATATGTATAAAAAACTTGGTATTAAACTAGTTTCTCAAAAACTTTAGTGTTTAGAACATATTCCATGAGTTTTTTAACCTATCACAGTCCATTACTGGTCATAGGTCTCCTCCATTTTGCGTCAGATATTCCGAAGTTTTTCATCCAGCTTTCACTAAATCTTTCGGCAAGTCATCGTCTGTCCATCGGTCCGGAAGGCGACCTACGCTACGCTTGCCAAGACGCGGTCTCACTCCAGAACTCGTCTACCAACAGTTCTGCGACATACCTGACCGGCCCACTGCCACTTCAACTTGCTGATCCCGCGAGCTATGACGGTAAATTTAGATCTCTCTCTAATCTATGGGAGAAACCCCGAGCAGAGCTCGCTCCATTACCTGTCGAATGACTTTGATCTTTTGACCCAATCCCGTAGTCAGTGTCTATGTCAGCTGCGTATGTTAGTACGGGTAAGACGTAGATATTATACAAAGACTCGTCTTGAAGCATTACGAAGTCTTTGACGTTTCGATAGATTTGTGAACCACCAATTCACTTTTACCTACGCTATGTCTCGTCGATCAACCTTATGTGGTAAAATACTCGACAAATGGACTAATGCCCACTCGAGCGGAGGCGCGACCTCTTTCGTATCGATTTGAAACAATACAAGCAAATGGCTTGCATTAGCGCGATCGGGAGTAATGCGATTTTAAAATGGGTAGGCGAAGTTTGTGACTTGAGGGTTTAAGAGGAACTTACAGTAAAGTGTTGCAAGCGTTGTAAATAATCTAGTGTTGTAGGAAATAAAACGTTTCGTTTTTATCTAAACCTGGATATCTGTCGCAAAATCAAAGTGAGAAAAGACAGCCATAGAAGCGACTAGTGTTTAAAATGACTAAACTGACTGAATTTAACTCACCGTCATTTACGATCCAATTGGTCATAATCTTACCTTCTCTCTCTTTAATCTATCGCAGTCCACTGCTGTACATGGGTCTCCCCCATTTTGCGTCAGGTATTCCGGTCCTCCGCTTTACTTATCCAGTCTCCACCAGAAACCTTTCACAAGTCGTCCAATTTTTATTTTTATTAATAATAGGAAGTAAAATCGTGCACAATTTAAATGACTTATCACTTATCAGCCATACTTAAAATTGTGCTCGCCAGTTAATGGTGTTTTAGCTAGTGGACGGCAGATTTATCGTGCTATAATATTAAAGTGTTTTCATTTCAGTGTTCAGAGATGAGGTTACTGTACCTAGTAAAATTACCGGGTGTAAGATACTTTATATATGTCATCTCTAATGACGGGCGCAGGACATTGTTTACGGAAAATAATGACTAATAACTATCATTCAATTCCTTCAACAATGCATTTGTCATGGTCAGGCGTATGACTTAAACGGTTTGCAACCTGTAACCCGTCTAGAAGTCCAAGAAATGAGTTACAAACACGACACCAGCTTTTCCTTTAGAGTGGCGGAAAACAAAACCTTTTATGTAAAGGTGCGACATTTATCATTACATAATATTTAAATTATTTTGCGTCAAAACGACTTGTCGACGTGTCCATCGAGCCGGAGGGGGCGTCCTACGCTAATCCCGCCGAGCTATGACGGTAAATTTAGATTTCTCACGAATCCCTGAGAGAAACACCAAGAATGAAACATCAACGTCTCGCATGCCAAGACTCGGTCTCCACTCCAGAACTAGCTGATCCGGCGGGCTATGTCGGTAATTTTAGTTCTCTTACAGATTAAATAATTGATGATTTTATCCCTAAAGAGATCTCGAGCATAACTCGCTCCAATGGCTTTGAGAACAAATCCCGCAGTCAGTGTCCATGTCTCAGCTGCGTATGAAAGCACGGGTAGGATGCATTGCTCAAAAACTTTCATCGTAAGTATCTTACCTTACACTGAGTATAATATCAATGTCCTTGTGCAGACTTGGTGTTATTTTTTTTTAGACAGCCTTAGGGCATGACATGCTTTAGTGGTACAACCACGTTATTGAAACCTAGGCAAAATGGTTTAAAGTGGCATCCGAAGATGTGTGTCCATCCTCTTGATTCCTATTCTAACCTTGGCATCAGGTGATACCTTAACTAAAAGCTCAGACTAGCCCATGTATACAGTGTTAGACCATAAAATTACTTTATTTTTTCTTCAGCCTAGGTATTACAGTAGGTACACTTCTTGACAAAAGCTTTCCCGATTTTATACCAATACCTATTAAGCTTTATTATTAAGGTATATTATATAGAGAATAATAAGTATATAAAAAGATTAATAAAACGAAATCCAACACAATTTTGGCCTATTATAAACCTCAATCAGATAGTTCAGCGAATGATTCTAGCGTACTAACTGCACGCAATCCAGCGTAAGCACAAAGCCTTTCCTAATGGGTGCAAACATCTTCAGTAAGTTGCCCCCTCGGTTTCCTACGCCTCTCTAATAGTCCTGTTCCGCACCACACGGCTATTTCATCCAATGTTGCCAACATCATCGAATAAAATATGGATTACGGAGGGTCTTTTTGGGAAATAAATCCCATCGTCTCCGATTCAAAATTTCATCCGTTTGTAGTTGACGTTCCCCGTATTAGGACTAAGCATTTCATTATGCGTACTGGAAATGAATGGAATGATCTGCCTGCGTCTGTGTTTCCGGCCACATACAACCTTGTGGCATTCAAAAAACGAGTAAATAGACTTTTCCTGGGCAAGCTCGCTCCATCTTAGAGTACGTCTCTTCCACTAGAATAGTCTGTGCCCAAGACCAAGCTCATCATGAACAATAAAAAAAGACTTTAAGCGCTATTGATTCTTGGTTCTTTACTGTTATAAAATTTAAACATAAACACAGACATCTGATAACTCAACTCATAATCCGACAAGTAATTTGTATCTAAAATGAAAGGTAAAAAGGTATTTTTTCTTTTGGCATATAAATATATTGAAATAAATAGATACAAATTAAAATGATTACCTTTATCAAGATGCATTGTCAAACTTAACACTATTAGAAATAGTCGAGAATTACCTACCTGTTATGCAGTGTCTAAAATTAGATGATGTAAGAAATGATTTAGTGTTTTCATTTAGGTACCTATTTATTAAATAATCATATTATTCGATAGCTACAACCATAAAACTTTGATGTCATTCTGTTAGGCTTGTAGGTAAACCAATCGTGCGTCTAATGAGCTGTCTCAAAAACGTGGTTCATAATCATCGTCACCATGATCGTAAGCCTATAACGTCCTACTGCATGCAACAGGCCTTCCTACACAGCATAGCCACCATGGCCTAATGTAAATTGGTGGCCATTTACAATTATTATCCTAAGATCATAGCCGGCACTGGCTTAACGTGCCTTTGGAGCACGGAATTATTTTCAGGTGGTTCAGTCTGCAAAAACATGGTTCATCATCATCATCAGCTCATTAAACGTCCCCACCGAGGGGCACGAGCCTACCCGTATAGTATATGCCTTGTGCGGGTTGGACGACTTCACGCACAACCTTTGAATCGCAGGCGTGCGCTGGTTTCCTCACGATGTTTTCCTTCACCGTAAAGCGTCGGATAACGTACATTTATTTTCGAAAATTCGAAAACACATTGGTACGTGGCGGGATTTGAACCTCAGCCTTCCCGGTAGGAGGGCAACAGTCCACACCATTGAGCCACCGACGCTCATGGTCAAAACATGGTTATGAAATAATAATAAATTAGAGCATTTTTTTATTGCTTGCTGATCCGCAGATGGCCTTTACAACTTCACGGGGCGCGTGGCAAGCACAGCTGGCTCTCAGCCTTAAGCATTTACACAACGAGCCTAAACTCCTACCGTCATTTAAAGACACTAATTGAGAAGCACTCGTCACGCAGCCCGCTAGTTGCTCTAGTTGGCAACACTCGCACCCCCACCCCGTGTCCATTCTGTTTGTAATTAAGTGGGTAATGCTGTAATCGTTTCCTATCGCGCGCCCTCACAAGACAAGGACGGTTGCACGCGAGCGACTAAATTTAATTCAATAATTATTTTATTGCAGATTAATATGTAGAGCGTCGGTGGCTCATTGGTGTGGATTGTTGGCTTGTGAACTGGAGAGTGCAGGTTCAAATCCTTCCAAACGTACCAATGTCATTTCGAATTTTCGAAATCATCGGATAAACATCCGACGCTCTTACGGTGAAGGAAAACATCGTGACGAAACCTGCGCATGCCTAAGAACAAATTCAAAGGACGACTACAGCCTATACACTATATACGGGTAGGCTCGTGCCCTCCGATGGAGACGTATAATAAATATTTGATCCAAAAAAAATACACAGGTTTTTTTTTTGTTTATTAATAAATAATAAGATAGGTTAAATTATTAATAATATGATGATGCGAATATTTAGTTTCCGCTCCAAAGTTATCCTCGTATTTTACTTAATACGTCCGTAACGCAACCATGACGTCATATAGAAGAACAGTTATAGTGTTGAGGGTATAGGAAACATGGAAAGGGGAACGGGTCTATGGTAGCCCCACTTACTCCACAAGCCAACGTGCGCGTTGTTTCACGACGGTATTCTGTAAGGCCGTTGTATCTACTCTGTAGCTTGTGACCGTCAGGACGGCTCGTCACTACCCATGTTTTACATCAATAAAATGTAATCAATAAAAGTTAGAACTTAGTTGTTACCAATTGTTAGGTATTTGGTGCAAACCCTATTTATGTGCGTAGTTTATTCTCACTGCATAGGTAACCTACGATCCTGATGGTAGAAAGGACCGTGATCTAAAAAAGTAGATTATTTTCTTTAAATCAAGGGTCTTACGACTGGTACCAACTGGTAGCAATTAAGTATTAACTTCTAATAATACCTTTGATGTCAAATAAGAGTAGTGACGGTCACAGTAGTCTGATGTAGCATTTGTGAACCTTCACGTATGCGACCGGCTTACTGCGCGTACAGCAGCGGCGGCGTTAAATGATCCGGAACGCGCCGACTCAAAGCGCGCGGAGAGAGAAACGTCAAATTTATTTCCGACGATTAGCGACTGGTGTCTTTGAGTCGCTCCCTAATGGGCCGGCTATTATTTTATTTTCCGGCGTTCAGAAAATTGCCTTAATTCGCAACAAAGAGAGGATGGCGAATACTTTTAGCTAATGATAGTATACAGTGGAGCGCCTACGCTTTGTTGGCGGCAATGCGACGGCGCGAATTTGCCGTTAAACTTTGGCAGGCATTTAGTGAGCTTTAATGTTGGATACATTTTAAATTTTTATTGATTAATCATTAAATTGATTTTTTTTAAATAACACCAAACAGTCACCTTAATATTCAATTCATTGAACGCGACATAATCCGTACTTAGAACCCATTCAAAATACATTTAATACTAGGTGATCCGTAGTCAAACAAAAGTGTTTCGTACCCTAATCCACGATTAGTTACCTGGATGGTTGGTTTGGTCATAGCATTGTCTTAAAATAGGATTATAGAGTATTTCCATGGTATTGAGTACATGACAATAGAAAATGAGCACGAGCTAGATTTGTATTTAATATAGTTGCGTGTTCAACGTGGAAACATTTTGGGACGTCTTTTTTTCAGATAAGTCCATTCAATTTAAAAATTAACTATAAGTATGTGTCTTAAGGCCCGTATTCCGAGACTCAAGATATTCACTTAAATAGAGTTAGAAAGAGATAGGGCTATGTACGATAAATAGCGGCCTCCCTTTCTACCTTGATTCTCGATCTAGAATACGGGCCTTAGAATGGTAGTCTTTAACACCATCCAACCCGCATTGGGCTCGCGTGGTGGGTTAGTCAGACCGTCGGTGGTGCAATGGTGTGGTCTGCTACCCTCCTACCGGGAGGGCTGTGGTTCAAATCCCGCCACGTACCAATGTGTTTTTTCGAAATTATATGTACGTTATCCCACGCTCTTACGGTGAAGGAAAACATCGTGAGGAAACCTGCGCACGCCTGCGAAGAGATTCAAAGATTATGCGTGAAGTCGTCCTATACGCACTGGGCTCGCGTGGACGACTAAGGCCTTAACACCCTTACGGGTAGGCTCGTGCCCCTCGGTTCAATGAGCTGATGATGATGGTGGGTTAGCCTCAGCGGCGTATCTCCCATAGGTGGTTGGTGTGTGTTGCACACGGGCGCCGCAGTGGTAGGGGTGTCGAGCGCCGCTCGCATTATGAGTTCCTTCGAGCACCGCGCACTTGCTAGGGGGCGCTAGGGTCATGTTTGCATACGGGCGCCATTTGACCTAGAGACGGCCCTGGTAAGCCTTAACAATACTGTACGGAAAAGCCATTGCCCTTCACTGGGTCTTTAAAGGACCTTGATGATGACGATGTATTTTTATATGTATTTATGTGTATATTTAGTTTTGTAATTAGTATTAATTGTAATAAAATACCCCTTCAGAATGATTCCTGGTTTATATCCTATACAAGCACTGTGGAGCAGACTTCTATATAATTATTTAGAAGTCTTTGCTTTCGAGCCAAGACTGAGGACGACTTTACGTACCCTTTAAAACAGAGAGAGTCTCGAGATAAAATAGGGGGTTAAAACGACCCCTTTAGTGCAAAGATTGAGACGTCGGCTAGTACACTAAGGGTTTCGTGTTCGATCCCCGAACAGTACAAATATTTGTGTGCATGAACATGTCTGTTTGTAATGGTCTGGGTATTTCTATGCACGAGTATATTATGTTTTTTATGTTCCGAAGTTATCAGGATGGTCACCTGATAGTAAGTAATACGGCTGACCATGACAGAGCGGCATTGAAGGAGACCAACAACTGATAGACAATTATTATTCTCCATCAATGCCGCACTGCGCCCGTCACCCGAGACAACAAATGTTAGGTCTCTTATACCCGGCAATTTCACTTGCTATTATATATAAATAAATAAATAATAAATAAATATCCACTGACATTCACACAGCGCCATCTAGCCCCAAGTTAAGCGTGAAGCCTGTATTATGGGTACTAAACAACGGATAAACATACATATATACATTTTTTTTGTAAATACATACATATTATACATAGAAAACACCCAGACCATTACAAACAGACATGTTCATGCACACAAATGTTTGTACTGCCCGGGGATCGAACCCGGAACCCTTGGTGTTGCGGCCGACCTCTCAACCGCAACACCAAATGGGTCGAAAATATATGAATATATGAATTTTAAAGAAAAAGTATTAATATATTATTACACGTTTTCTTCAAAATTATTATTTGTTTTTAGTACACAGACTAAATACAAAGTTTGGGCTAGATGGCGCTGTGTGAATGCTAGTGAATATTTAATATTAATTTCGTAAATAGTTGCTTAACATGATCGTGAACCTAAAGCGCAAACCGATATATCATCGGGCCGTTCTAGAAGTTTACGATAAGAACAATCAACAAAGATTTTAAGAACATAACCCTCCTTCGGCAGTCGGGTAATAAGCGTCAACTTATCTATTTAACGGAAGCATTGCCATTGAGGCGTTAAAAATATCCTTTAAATACTTGAAAACCTCTTTCTATTGTTATTTTTAAACCACATAATCTCAATAGCAAAAAAGTATGAATGAATGGGTACCTTTAGCTACAGACTTTAATAAACAAACCTGGCGCCGAAAGGGTTCAACAAGGTTCACTTTGGATGTTTTAACCTTCTACTTTAATAGGAATCATTCCTATTCCCTATCTCCCTATATCCCTGTGTCTTTTCAGTACTTAAATTTGGAATATTAGGTACTCAATTTTTATTGGTCTATAAATGTATACAGTGGTTTGGTAAACCAAAACGTTTTAGTTAAGGGCGCAGAAATTTTAAGAGGGACACTGTTTCTTAAGGAATATTATTTACTTAATTAGTTTTACAAAAACTTCTACATTCGCTTTTAAATAAAGAACATTATCATCATCATCAGCTCATTAAACGTCCCCACCGAGGGGCACGAGCCTACCCGTATAGGGTGTTTAGGCCTTAGTCGTCCACGCGGGCCCAGTGCGGGTTGGACGACTTCACACACAACCTTCGAATCTCTTCGCAGGCGTGCATGAAGGTTTCCTCACGATGTTTTCCTTCACCGTAAGAGAGTCGGATAACGTACATATATTTTTGAAAATTCGAAAACACATTGGTACGTGTCGGGATTTGAACCTCAGCCTCCCGGTAGGAAGGCGACAGTCCACACCATTGAGCCACCGACGCTCAACGAACATTAAAGAACATTATATTATAGATATATTATTATAAAATAGGTACCTACCAAATTGATTACCTGTGTCGTGTGCGTCAGAACGCCATTTCGACTCTACATCAGCGCATTTCACCTTTCTTTAGGGTGGTATTATAATTTGTCTTAGAAATAGTATAAAATCTAAACTCAATCATTAAATGTCACTTTTGAAACGTCAAAACAGAAATTATTTTTAATGATACTACCACCGGTTCGGAGGGTTGTTATCTACCGAGAAAATTCCGGCAAGAACCTCGTGTTATTCTTATCAAAAAATGGATTTTACAGTGTGATTTGATAATCACAGTAGTAGCGATCTACGGATGGTATGTGGCAACTTTCAACTATGAAAAACTGGTTTTAATAAATAAATTATTTGCATAACTAGTTTACTCAATTATCTATTACATATAAATAAAATTCGAGTGTCTGTTTGTAAATATTCATTTTTACTACATGCATATGAATGTATACGGTACACACACCTAAATGATATTGTTTTTTTTTGTCTCTCTGTCCGTCCGTCTGTCTGTCTTTTTGTTACTATTATTTTTGAAACGACTGAACCGATTTGGACTGGACATTTTTAGGCAAGTAGCTGATGTATTAACAAAAAGCATAGGCTGTTTTATTATGCGAGAGAATAATCGTATATCGCGGGTAACGCCGCGGGGCACAGTTAGTGTATAATACAATAAGTGTAACACTAATTATAATCCCTTCCAATTATTTAAATTGCTAATAATTAAATTGTTTCTCGTCAATTGCTTTGACTGTTTATTCAAATTAATGTTGTGGTTATGTAATTTGAATACTTGCTGAGTAATTTGACTGATATTTCGAATTTGACGACCCATTTGGCACTACGGTGGTACCAAGACAACTTAACTTAACAATGTTCTATTTTAATTAGAAGTTTAATTTAGATAATCTCTTTTTATGCACGAGTGACGACCTACCTACGGCCTTAAACGACACTAGCTGTCCATCCCTGCTTCGGACGGGCGTAAGACGTTTTATTATATTTTTACACGATAAAATAAAAATAATAAAGTCATTTTTCGCATCACAATCTTACAAACAAAACGCTCAACATGTAGGTACATACATTGAAGAATACAGTTTGATTGTAGAAGTCTGATCACTTCATTAAACTTAGGGTTACGTTACTTAAATTTAAGTAAGGATCCCTGAAATCAGGGAGCAAAAAATTTAGCCTATGTTACTCAGGGTGAATGCAGCATTTTAATGGTGAATGAATTTTTTAAGTCAAAGAACTAGGAAAATACCAATTAAAAATGTCTACAAACAAGACACAATAATTAGTCCTTGACCAGTGGCGTGCACAGAGGTTATGCAAATTTAATGACAGTGATCGCAAAGACAATACATCATTTTAATTTTTTTACAAATTAAGTGCTGTTGATGACAGTAGAGCCCCTATGTTTTCATATCTGTAGAGGAAAATGGGCGAATAATTGTGAATCTTTTAATGTGTTGGCGATTCCGTGTTGTATGCACTGAATATTTGCATATATGGAGTGCACGCCACTGTCCTTGGCATGTTTTACGTTCGTTTGACAGTTGACATAATCTGAATAACTATTGCGACACAATTGTGATCTTATTGGCGCATTTTGAATTATCGGAATTAGGGCCCTGGTGAGCGAACTCTTTGCTCCGTTCGCTTTAAAGGATGAACAAAAAATATTTGATTAATTAACCTAGGTAAGTTTTGTAGGTTTCTTAGTTTTTAGATTTATAATATTTTTGTACGTAAATTAATTTATTTTCAACTATACTTTGTATTTCTCCTAAAAGTGAATTGTATTATTTGAAAGAAATTAACCTAAATATATAGAGCGTCGGTGGCTCAGTGGTGTGGACTGTCGCCTTCCTACCGGGAGGGCTGAGGTTCAAATCCCGACACGTACCAATGTATTTTCGAATTTTCGAAAATATATGTACGTTATCCGACGCTCTTGCGGTGAAGGAAAACATCGTGAGGAAACCTTCATGCACGCCTGCGAAGAGATTCGAAGGTTGTGTGTGAAGTCGTCCAATCCGCACTGGGCCCGCGTGGACGACTAAGGCCTAATCACCCTATACGGGTAGGCTCGTGCTCCTCGGTGGGGACGTTTAATGAGCTGATGATGATGATGATGAACCTAAATATTGTGGGTAGACTTTTCCATCCGTGAGAATCTAACGAATTTAATTACGTAAGCCTATTACGACCTAAGAACGAGTAGAGATAATGTAAATTACCTATCCTAATTAACTATTAATTTATTATTTAAATCGAGTCATGAGTCACCATATTGCATTCTTTATATAAAATTGATTAATTATTACAATACTTAACTGACGTTAAGTACCATACGAGTATTTCCGTCATGAAATTACCTACCTAATTAATTAATCATATTAGTCAATTATTTAAATCAGATTTCGTAATTGTTTCTATGACACAATTATTTAGATACGTACATCAAGTCTTTAGAATGAAGATATATTTAAGGACAAAACCGGAGTTTCATTCTATATAAAATAATTGACGTGTAAAAAAATAAAATTATTACTAACAAAAATTCTTTAAAAAAGACTTTTTTTAGTTACTGTTTGAAATAATATTCAAAACAGATGTTTTGTTTGCCAACCTAACTAGATTTTGTTGATTTTTAACCTGTTTGGCAAATCAGCAATACTAATAATTAAATGATTTTAAATTGTATTTTCATATAATAAAATAAAGTGAACTCTTCCCAGCTGTGAATTTTAATGTCTGTTTCTTAGTAGACACATATTTTTTGCCCTGTCATAATGGTTATTATAACATAATAATATGTTTGCTTTCAAAACCTCTTAAGTACATACTTAATTTAATAAAGCTACATTCAAGCTTATTAGACATTAGGAGAATAATTTACTTATAATTTTACATATTATAACATAGGAAACTTTTTACATGTAAAGATTTACAACACGTAAAATTCAGAATCTTAAAGAGATTAATTTGGTTGTCACGATCTTATGCAACGCCCTCAGTCCGTTATTAAGTTTCCTATAAAAAACGCACTTCTACGAACAATAAAACGGTTCATAGAAAGCCAATTGACTATCAGTTATGGCTGGTGGTAAACGTCTGTGACTCGGTTAACTTTACCATCATACGGATTCCAACCCTTGTAACCGACCAATCAGGATTAAGGGGTGCGGTTGGGGAGCGAGATAGGTATATAGGAACTGATATAGTGCGAAAGAGACAGGTGTACAGTGTAGGTTGTAATGGCAAACGGGCGGGCACAGACATTACTTGTAGTTAGGGTCAGTTAAAGTTTGGATTCAGAGTGGATCACAATTGTGAGGTCTCAGTATTTACGACTTTTGAATTGATTTCGAATTTAATAAATTGAATTTTAATTCAATTCAATTTAAATTAATTAAATAATAGTGCTATTTTTTCATTTTAATTTAATAAAAAGTGATTAATAACTAAAGTGACCGTGAAGTTGGAAATAAAATACGGACAAAGATTTTTTAAGACTTTCGTTGCGAAAATACGATCGTGGACTAAAAGTTGCGAATTTTAACTAGAAAAGTTGCGGCAACTTAGTTGCGGAGATTGAGTCATGTCGGAGACGAGTCGCCGTGGTACTGCGTATACAATCGACAATATACTTGGACACACGGACAGACAATCAGGTGATATTTAAATATGTATCTTATAAAAATATTTTTATTGAATTTTTTGGGATTATTGATCTAAAGCGCCTAAAGCGTTTGGTTGATGGTGAAGTTAAGCGACTATGGCAAAGGTCAGACATTAGATGGGTGTCCAAAAATGTATCTCGAGTCGCTCTGTGGTTAGAAAGACACGTGAAGCCGTTGGGTCGTTAATATTTAAGTTAATAGCTACTAACATAAATAGTTCTAAATAGTATAGTATAGTTTTTTCGGGAATTATGCCAACATCACCAAACCATGGCTCATCCTATCATTTAGCGAATTAATTTATTTATTCTATATTAGGTACTACAAGCGGATTTGGCAAACTTCGAAGCGCCTTTTAAATATTACTTACCGATAGTTTAATACCTCACTAATTGTCTTATTAACAACAACAAACATATTTTAAAGTAGGTAACAACACGTCAATACCTATATACGCAAAGACTATTTTTTTCGTCCAACCCGCACTGGGCCCGCGCCCACGACTAAGGCCTAAACACCCTATACGGGAAGGCTCGTGCCCCTCCATGGGAACGTTTAATGAGCTGATGATGATGATAGAATCAAAAAGTTTTGGTACAATTTTATTAAGTTCGGAAACAATCTCGAGTGGCGTCTATAAGCCAAGGGCGGATCCAGGTTTGGCGCCAGGAGGGGAAGTAGTAGTCAAGTTAAGAACTTATAAGGTATTTTGTTAATGTACGTTAGTAAAGTACTTAAAAATAGCTCAGGGGGGGTCATGACCCCCTGACCCCCTGGATCTACCGTTGCTATAGGCTGACCCCCAACCAAATGGACTGATGACCTGGTTAAGGTGGCAGGTAGCAAATTGATGTCGACTGCTAAGTCCTCGTGGAAATCATTATGGCAGGCATTTGGTAAGCAGTACTAGGCTGTAATGATGATGATTAAAATTTTAATAGGCGGTGGACTAAATACTGAGTCGTCTAGGTAGGTACCACCGCAGTGCCAGATATCGTCCCGTGAAATAGGAGTGTTATGCACTTTTGTGTTTTGGATGAGGGCGCAGTGCGGTATTGATGAAGAATTATGACTGTCTATCTGTTGTTGGTTTCCTTCAATGCCGCTCTGTCATGGTTAGGCGTATCACTTACCATCAGGTGAGCGTCCTGACCGCCCTGTTCACTTATAACATAAAAATATGTTTCTAGTATAAGTAATTTAAATACCTAATAATAATAGTATTAACGTTACCACCGCAATAATTTCTGCCTGTGCTGTGAGGCGGCTTAGGGTAGAAACATCTAGTAGAAAGAGATCGGTTAGGTGTTAGTTATCTCATATTAGATCGAACCTTTCTTAAAGCCCCATAACTACTCTCTAAACCCGCTAAGCTTGGAGATTAAACTGAATAAATAAATTAAATAAAAATAAATAAAAGGCCTAAACAATTGCCATCGAGGTGTGTAAAAATGAATAAAAAGCAATAATCAACGAAAGTCGTTGTTCTAATTTTAATTTTAAAAATATTTAAAAGAAACACAAAAAATAATAACACAAACAGCATAGCCATGGGGAGATTGGGCCGTTACCACGCGGGCTCAATGTGGTTAACGACTACCAACCCTGGTTGTATTTGGGACCGACGGCTTAACATGTCGCACCTTTCATACTATAGGGGCACATCTCAAATATTAGCGTTTTTGAGTTTTACTCAAATACGGGTCCAGAATCAACACATCTACATGACACACTTGATAGAAAGAGTCAGAACGTGCAATGAAGCCGCGAAAACTTAGTTTGTGTCTTTTTCACATTTCCAAATAAAGTGTGACATTTTAATAATGCTGGGATAAACTTAATATCCGATAAGTAACTCATAACTAACGGGCATACTCTTATAATATTCTATTATTTTGCAATAAATGTTTTAATTTATTTATGATTGATTTTGTGAGAACAGAAGCGCTCAAGAATCTTCAAACGCGTTTTCCCAACAATCATGTTTTTCGAATTGTGCCCCTATAGTATGAAAGGTGCGATGTAATCATTTGTCTTTTCGATCAATCAGGTGATTCAGCCTGCAAAGTCCTCACCAAAATAATAAAAAAATAGTGACTTTAATTAATTATTATTGTTCAAAAGTACAATTTAGCAACTCGGGCGTCGGTGGCTAATTGGTGTGGATGGTTGCCTTCCTATCAGAAGGGTGCAGGTTCGAACCCCGCTACATACCAATGAGTTTTCAAATTTTCGAAAATATATATACGTTTATCCGACGCTCCTACGGTGACGAAAACATCGAGGCTTGCAAGTGCTAGAAAGCTGAAATTTTGGATGTAAAGTGTATAGACCACAGATTTCCCAATACAAGAGATGGGGCAAGCCGCGTTTAAAGTGCGACAAATGTAAGCTCAACGGGCATACACTGGCTGCCAGTTTACGCTCTGTGAGACGAGTCAAGACGCACGAATATTAGAAGAAATTACCGTTTTTATCCAAAATGCCATCCTGTGCAATGTAACATGCCATCATCGCAAGGAATCAGTAAATTTACCAAGTAATAGAATAACTTTTCACAGGTAAGAACCGAAAAGAAATTGCGACACTGGGACTGCCTATAAACTTGGCGGCTTGTCCAGTCTAACTGTATATTCGGATGTCTGTGGTATAGACCTAAGTCATCCACGCGGGCCCATTGCGGATTGGCCGCGTTGCGCACACTTTTTAATTTCTTTGCAGGCGTGCTCAGGTTTCCTCACGATGTTTCCTTCACCGTAAAGAGCGTCGGATTAACGTACATATAATAGCGAAAATAACAGGTACGTGGCAGGATCTGAACCTGCACCCTCCAGATCGGAAGGCAACAGCCCACTCCAATGAGCCACGGACTCTCTTAAATAATGAAATATTATAATACAGTAAATTATGGATAATTACTATAAAATCCCAGACCGGCATTCGTTCAAAGCTTACAAAATATTTCTCGCTACAAAGCCCTTAAAGGGCAAATTACCAAACGAAAACATAATACGGAATTACCAGCACAACAGAATAGACCCCCCGCTGTTCTATACAATATCTACTCTGTATTTATTATATTTTAACACATGTTATGGCCAATAACCGCTAAAAGTTATTATAACAGTTCGATAACCATTAAAGGATTACAGTGGTAATAATGTGTAATATTACAGCGATTACAAAAGAGGTCGACTTGAGATGTGGCCACTTGAAATGTTTTAGTGAATGGTTAAAGGATCGAGTGTGAATAAAAATTGGTGGAGTGGCTTTTGTTCGTGTTACTCATTGGTTTTTGTTTGAAAAAGCCGATGTTACAATGTTTTGGGAGAGGTTCGTTATTTAATGCATGAAAACAAAAGTACATAAACAATGCCATATATTCGTATTTAGTCGTGTTAGACGGAAAAGAAACGACCAACGCTACCCATCCCTAATCAATTGAAGAGTGATGTCACATCACTAATGTCTTTCTCTTGACATTAGCATTGTACGCGGGAAACAGTCATATTGTAACACTAAGCTTTAATCTACTATATAAAAATAAGTCGGGTTTTCCTTCCTGACGCTTTAACTCCAGAACGCACGAACCGATTTCCACGGTTTTGCATTCGTTGGAAAGGTCTCGGGCTCTGTGAGGTTTATAGCAAATAAAATTCAGGCAAAATTTCAACAGAAAAGCGGGAAAATCTTTTTTCACATACAGCGACATCTCTGATACATAGTATGTACTACAAACCAATATTTTAAGTAGATGGCATCTTTTGATCACCAAACGAAATGCTACATAAAACGAAGCCATCTGGTGGCGAAACGGAGTTCGCTGGGTTTGCTAGTCTATCAATAAATGTTATAAAGAATCATTTAATAGTCGATAGGTAGAGGCTTCGTCTTGGCAAATGTAGCGTACAGCATCTTGCCCGATGATTGACACTCGACGGCTATGCCAGGTAGTTTACGGCTTTTACGCAATGATATTCTGTATATATAAAGGTAGATACGCCATCCGTGCCTCAAAAACGAACCGCTGAAGAGAGTACAGTTTGTACTCTTTTGTTTAGGTAAATGTGTTCGAAATTCAAAATATGTGTATGTGTGCTGTCACTGCATTCAGTACACTTTTTTATTGTTTTGTGAGCATATCACGAATACATACTTTTTACATCATTGCTTTTACGCTAGACCTTCCTCAATTACTAACGTACGTATAGGCTTAGCTTAGAAGTGGACTCTTTTGTAGACATAGTTAGGTTAAATATTTATTTTCTCTACTGTTTTTAAACTTTTTAGTAAGAAACAATAAAAATATTATATTTATTAATATATTCGTTTTGGTAGAATTTTTCTACCACGTACTATAAATTTATGGAATCAGTTACCATCGGAAACGTTATGACCTGGCGTCCTTAAAAACGAGAGCGTATTCTTATATAAAGGGCCGGCAACGCATCCCTGTGACCCCAGCTGTTGCAAATGTCCATGGGCGCTAACCTTAGTGTATATTTATACTATTATTGATACTCTAAGGCGCTAATACTTTCCATCAGGTGAGACGCATGCTCGTTGGCTCCCTATTTTTAAAAAAAGTAACACGTAGCCTATATCAGGCTGACAGTTAACTCCATCTTTACGATTCAGTTACTCTTTAGTATTAGTACGAGACATGAAGAACTATCAAACTTACAAACTCCTACACTTTAGCTTTTATAAGTTTGATGACAAAATATACCATATAATTATATTTTTAATTATACTTAATATGATAATAATTGTTAATATAATTTGCTTTATATAATTATTTTGATAACAAATGATATGATTCTGTACAAAACACATTTTTTTTGAAAAGAGTAACTACTTTAAAAAAAAATGTTTTTGCTGAATTCTTCTCAGTGGAAAACTACCGTCCGAACCAGTGGTAGCTTCATTTGACATTCATAAGTGTTCTGTAACGACCTAAACTGAATAAACACATTTATTTTCATACCCTTATCTCCTTTAAAGCAATAAGGATAACATATTATTTAAAACTCTTTTCTGCTCATATGTTCGAACAAAATTGAACTCTACAGCGCATGTTTTAAGCACCAAATAGTTACAATCGCTGGTATCGAGGACCAATTTAGAAGGATTACATTGGTAAAGGCCTGTAGCCGATCTCATATCAAATAGTAAGCCTATTGATACGAGATCAATAGGCTTTACCAATTGGAAAAGTGGCATCGAATATTTTTTTATTGGAGTACGTTTGATGTTGTTTATTGCGAAAAAGGATTTGTGCCATTTGCCTTAATTGGCATGTGTGTTAAAATAGAAATAAATATTTGTATACATCATCATCAGCCTACCTCCCATGGAAGGGTAGAGGCCTTACACAGAGGCACAGATAGGGAAAACACCTATGGCATGGTCTGTTAAACGTGACGATATAAAACCGTCTTCTTTCTTTGTGTGGGTTCTGTCAACTTGGGAAGCGTCGGTGGAAAAATCACTTCTTAGTTTGGCCATATGCCATTGCAGGCTGAATCTATCTAAGCTATCTAAACCTGAAAGAATTTTCAAATAGGACCAGCAGATCTTGAGATAAGCGCGTTCAAACAAACTTTTCAGCTTTATAATATTAGTATTTGTATATTATATTACGCACAAAAATGTCACTAAAAAAGCTAATATTGGCATTAAGCCCTCCCTTTCGTATTATAATATTCATATCGCCTTTTTATTTCACACAAAAATGTCACTAAATAGCTAACATTGGTATTTTAATGCCCTCCCTTTCGTATAATATTCATATCGCCTTTTTATTTCACACAAAAATGTCACTAAATAGCTAATATTGGTATTTTAATGCCCTCCCTTTCGTATTATAATATTCATATCGCTTTTTTATTTCACACAAAAATGTCACTAAATAGCTAACATTGGTATTTTAATGCCCCCCCTTTCGTATTATAATATTCATATCGCCTTTTTATTTCACACAAAAATGTCACTAAATAGCTAATATTGGTATTTTAATGCCCCCCTTTCGTATAATATTCATATCGCCTTTTTATTTCACACAAAAATGTCACTAAATAGCTAACATTGGTATTTTTTCCTATCTTTGTTATCCTCCCCCTTCTGTGCAAGTGCTTTAAGCTTTGTCGCGAGTTCAGCGCATAGTTTACACGCCACCGCGCCCGAATGCTACGAATATCATTTGGATATTGCCAAAGAGGATGCCCACACGTGGGCATATTTCAGGACGAAATAGGAACGTTTTGGAAATCATGATTGATGGATTGTTATCATCATTGTTGCGATGTAGTTCAAAAGAGGCTATCATTAACGATATGTGATTCAGAAGAATACGCTTGGTATAGTTTGGTATATCTAAGGAATAGAAAGGTGTATAGAACATTAATAAAGCCGCATACAAGAAAACGCTAGATAGGATTTTCACTATGAAAATGGGTACAAAGAGGCAGTCTTATAATGAATAAGCAGTTTCTTCCAAATAACCTAGTAAAATGGAGGGAAAGATGGTAGAAGAGTACTCAAGTTGATTAGGAAGGAAGTAAAAAAGTTAAAAGAATAAATATGTCTCTTTTGATGTGTGTATATACAAATATTTTTTAAATCACGTTTTAGTTCTCTTGGCAACTCAGACATCCCCTAAAAGGCGGTTGGATTGTTTTAGGCAACCAGTAAGGTCTCCCAAAAGAGAACGCTTGCCTTGGTATATGCCGATTTTTCTTTCTGTTGTTTCACTCTGTTTCAAACAGACCATTCATATCGGTGCATGATTGTTCTCAATTGGTAATTTATTAATCCATACACTTTTTATTTATTTAACAATAGATGCACACACACACACGAGACGAAACACAATAAACATGGCAAAGTACGTACAAAGGCAGCTGTGATAAGTGACTGAAAAACTCGAGCGATTATATAAAACTTAATTTCATAAATGTGTACTTATATTTTATTGTTGGCTGTCAAAAATAATTAAAATTTTAACTTACATGACGAGTTCCTTTAAATAAGGAAAATCCTGCTCCATACACCTATTCGATGTCACCCCACCCAACTTGTAATTACATTTTTTGACACAATACATCCCTGGAAATTGTTTAACACGATATTAATATTACTGTCACTGATATTGTGCCATCCCTTTGAAAGCTATGAAAGGCTGTGCCCTTCGCTATGGAACTTTGTGACGAGATCAGTTTGTCTCATTGAACGTTCGCCTTTAACATCGCTCATAATGACATCAAAGGATTCCAGTATTTCGCTCATTTGCCTCAATTTTGGAGTAGTTTTCGGTATATTTCATTAATATTGCTATTAGCTGACGGGAATTATATTAGATTCTTTAGAGTTGACATTTAATTTCGAATGTTTTTTCTCTCTCACTTCTAGCTATCACAGTTTATAATTCTATTTTTCTCGCTCTTCAACCTGTTGCAGTCCACCGCTGGACATAAATCTCCCTCATTTTGCGCTTGATATAGGTCCCAAGGTTTTCTTCATCCAATCTCTACTAGCGACCTTTTGCAAGGTGTCGGTCCATTTGGCCGATGGGTGTCCTACGCTACGCATGCCAAGACCCGGTCTCCACTCCAGAACTCGTCTGCTCCGACGGCCATCGGTTCTGTGACATGTGTGACCGACCCACAGTTTAATATTCATCATTATGAGTTCATTATACGTCACATTATATTCAAGGACAACCTTTGAATTTCTCCGTAGACGTCCGCAGGTTTCCTCACGATGTTTTCCTTCACCGTAAGAGCGTCGGATGAACGTACATATAATTTCTAAACTCGAAAAGACATTGGTACGCGGCGGGATTTGAACCTGTACCCACCAGATCGGAAGGCAACAGTCCACATCAATGAGCCACTGATGCTATAGTAGGACAATAGTCGTAAAACCCACCAAGATGTCAATGGGTCTGCGTGCCTTATATCTAAATAGCTATTCTGTGTTAGGCAGGAACTCCAGGGTTGTTGAAAGAACATCTCTTATCCGCTTGTCTCGTCTCCGCTTTGGTAGAGTCCCGGCCTTAGAAGACCTGTGTCCTACTGTAGGACCTTATAGACTGATAATTGATTGATTATAAGATTGTACACATTTATTTTCCATTTCAATGCTTTTATAGGCATATTTGGAAGTTGTGAATGCGAAATAAAAGGTCGAGGGTCGATTGTAAAGTACACGGCATAATACAATAAATATTTTCGTTGTACAACGTACTCTTTACAACAATTGTTAGGTTTATCTCTTTAAATCCCCTAACAATTGCAACAAAGAAATTAAAATAGTATTAAGATAAATAAATACGTGTATTGCTAACATGAAGTGACGTTAAGTGTCTAACAAAGAGGCATCAAAGTGCAGGGGTCAACTTTATTAGTTAGTTGTTAATAGAATTTGAGCTCTATGCGTTTTTATGAAGGTGCATTTTGGTTGTATATGACCAATTAGCTGGTTGAATGTTTGTGAAGGGTGGACGCTTAAGGGAAGATGGTTTAGTTTTGTCACGTGATATTTGCCGTGATATAATATTATCGCAGTAAATGTTCGGAAATGGATTCTCATATGATAATTGTGAATTGTTTTTATTCTTTGTTTAAGTATTGTAATTGTAAGGGATTTATTCATAAAACACAGAATAACGTTTTTTCTTGTCTGTGCATTCGCTGGTAGATAACATGTGGTAGCTAATGGAAGTTATGGGAAGTGTTACTTGGTTAATTTTGAACTGGTCAGAATGGGTTTATAATTTTTGAAATATTATTATTGTTGACCAGTTTTGAGTAAAGTAGGTAATATTTAAGTAATAATTTTTATGGTCACCACGCCACATCCTGTGGCGGAATATTTTTCAATGACCTCTATTTTTAGATTTAACGAAAGTCAATAAAAAAAAGTCCTCATAAACATATTTTGAAATTTAATAAGTAGTATAATGTAACTTAATCTATTTTAGTAAGTTCACCTCAGATTTTTAATAAAAACTTAACATTATTGATACTACACTTTGTAAATGTAAATATTTTTTGTTGCCATTTTTTGCATGTTGTTTTATTTGATAAAATAAATCGAAAAAATAACGCAACGCATTTCATTGTCCTTTGGTATTGCAAGTTTACATGGGCACCGGCGTCATTTACTTGCCATTAGATGAGCCGTATGCTCATTTGCCCGCCATCCCTTAAAGAAAACCTAAATCCGACATACATCTAAATAATTTTGCATTTAAGTGTGCATAAAAAAATAAGTGACAAAATCACAGATATTTCGTTTGGCACGTCCCTACCGATATTACTGGTAGCTGCTTTAAGCGTGTATGCAATCCGGTGACTCGGATTAAAAGATCGATGTCATGTCAGCGTGGTGGGAAAATCGTTAGTGATGAGTTGATGACATACGGGGTAGTCTATGCTTGTTTCAGTAGAATTTATTCACCATAATTCTAACTTTAAATGTTTTAATTTTGATCATTTAAGCAATATTTTAAACGCATATATAAGCGAAAGTAAAAATGAAATCATAATAAAACAATTGTATAAAATTAATATATATAATACTGTTGTGCCCGACAGGGTCCATAAGGTCTATATTATTTGTAAATCAACCTCTGTAATTACTTTGGATTGCAATCAAAACTGAGTATTGAGTTATGAAAAGCTTCGAGTTAATTCCGGTCCTCCGTATTTTTTAACCTAGCTACGCTTGTTGCTACGTTTGCCATGACGCTGTCTCCAATCTTAAACCATCTGCTCTAACGGACATTAATTTTCGTCATACATGGATAGTTATCGTTTAAGCCCACCCAACCACACTGGGCCCGCTTGGTTTGATGTGGTCCATACTCTCCATTCCTTGAATGTGGGAAGGCCTGTACCTAGAGTGGTACGTTAAAGGCCGATGATGGATCACATCTAAATATTCTTTTCTACACGGTGGTAGACTCGGTACTGAATCGTTTAGGTAGGTACCACCGCAGTGCCAAGTATCGTCTTGTGACATAGAAGTGTTTTGTACTTCTGCGTTTCGAGATGAGGTCACAGTAGCTAGTAAAATTACCAGTTATAGGAGACCTAACATCTGATGTTTCGGGTGACGGGTGCAGTGCGGCGTTGATGGAGATTAATCATTGTCCATCAGTTGTTGTTTCTATCAATGCCGCTCTGTTATGCTCAGGTGTATCACTTACCATCAGGCGAGCGTCCTGACTGTACTGTACACTAAGTAAATTAAAACAAAATTGATCACAGATCGCGTAGAGCTCAAGAGTGAAAACGGCGCTCTATCCGACTCCGAGCACGAGCACGAGCACACGGAGCACACCGAGCACAGTGAACATAGTGACCACGCGGCCAACGAGCACATTGAACATGGCGACCATTTAGAGGCACTCGACACCGGCCGCCCGCGCAAGGTAACTTACTAGGATTATCGAGATGTACTTGAGTAGTTTTGACTTGTTCTATTGCAAGCAGCAGTCAAAATAAAGGGCCGGCAGCGCATCCCTGCGACCTCAGCTGTTGCAAATGTCCATGGCGCGGTGACACTTTCCATCAGGTGAACCGCATGCTCGTTTGCCTCCATATGTTATAAAAAAAAAATGTTTTGTATAGGTATGATATGTATATCAATCATATTTTTATAAGGATCCGTGGTTTGTGTACTTATTAAGCAATAAAATAGCCCATTGTGTTACTCAGGGTAAATGTAGTTTTCCAATGGCGAATGAATTTTCGAAATCGTTACAGTAATTTTGAGTTTTTTCGTTACAGCATACACACAAAAGTACAAATCTTTCCTCTTGATAATATTAGTAGATACATTAGGTATAGTTTGGCAATGCTATACCTCCTAAACCTTAAAAAGCAGTTAAATCATAATACGTATTCTTGCAAGCAGGTACGCCGCAGTCGGACCACCTTCACCACCTACCAGCTGCACGAGCTGGAGAGGGCCTTCGACAAGACGCAGTACCCTGACGTCTTCACGAGAGAAGAATTAGCCATGAGACTGGACTTGAGTGAAGCAAGAGTGCAGGTAAGAATTCAGTTTGACTAGATTAAGATATTTGGAGTAACTCAACGCGCAATCGCGAGCTGTTCTTGGGGTCTCTCTTACGGATAAGATCAGAAATGATTTAATCCGTAAGAGTACTAAAGTTACTGACATAGCCCGCCGGATCAGCAAGTTGAAGTGGCAGTGGGCTGGTCACGTATGCCGCAGAACCGATGGCCTATGGACCAACGACTTGTGAGAGGTCACTGGTGGAGGCTGGATGAGGAAAGCAATGAACGGAATATCTGGCGCAAAATGGGGGAGACCTATGTCCAGTAGTGGACTGCGATAGGTTGAAGAGAGAGGATTTTTGGGTGGTCAGTACAATAATTGTCTCTACGATTCAGGCCAAACTATGACCCATCAGACATCGTGCCAGGCGTGCCCTTGCAGCTGCATGCGGCAGGATCAGCGTCGGATAATGCTGTCACTGTGGTTGCTTTCTGGGTTGCTAAAATTTGAATTTTTGTTTGTCTTCGACACGCTAAGAAGAAGAATTCATAGCCGTAAAATCCAAAGGGGTACTAAAAAATATTGATTCAGTCCTCAAAAGTTAAAAAGAGTATACAATCCCTTTTGTAGACGCTGTCTGGACATATTTCTAGCAGAAACTCATTCCACAGTTTTGTCATACGTAATCAGAAAATGGTGACAAAATCGGTGTGTGGAAGACTTCCAAATATTGTGAGGATGAAATAAGAAGTTCCTTCGAGCTATACGATGGTGGTGCCAAATCGGATAGATTTGTGTTCAGGGGCTACCGCCATCTCTTAAAACAGTATCACTGTAGTGCATTAGCATTTTTGTGCCAGAAAAGGCGAAGTAATCTAGGTTAAAGAGACGTAACAGAGGTAACCTCGGATTCCACCTCATACCAGACTTATTGAATACAAAAGACAGATTTAATCGTGCATTAAAATTTATCAGCTCGAGCGTGTTGAATGTGGTCTGGTCTTACGAAATAAATAATTGGCAATTGCATAATTAATGTGAAGCGCGACAATTATGTTTAATTAACATGTCAATTAGTATGGAAACATTTAATTTGATGGTTATGAGTAATAAATTCTAATATTTTGCAGTGAATGGGAATTTGAAATAGGCTTTTTGTGGTTGTCTTGTTTTAAATTTGGATTTAATGCGTCTCAATGATGTAGGTTTCAAGAAATTAATTTTGTCCTAAAACATACAAGTTAATTTACGATTAAACATATTACCTTTAGTATCGATTTCTCTAGGACTATATTTTTTTCTCTAGGGCTCTATGAAATTTTTAACTTGGACGTGTTTTTTTAATAATATTTATGAACATCTTTATATTCTTACACTGTTTATGTTGTTCGGTAGTCTGCAGTACAGCTGTGCTCCTTCGAATAGTAGTTTTTACCGTATTCAGTGCCATGATTAAAATTATTTATATATTTATTTTAATATAACTTATTTAACGTTTTTGAAACATAGATGGCAAACAACCGAATATGTCAATTTCATTAAATTAATTAGTAAATGATATGCGAGCATCTGTTAAGAATTAAATGTTATGATAATCTAATATCATATTATGATAGCATATTTAATACATTTATGTATTTATTTAGTTTTTTATTATATTTTTCAATATTGCTATTTTTCTTGCCCACTACCTTAATCCTAAGGTTGCCTGGAAGAGATCGCTTGTAGCAATAAGAGCGTCTTTGCCCACTGTATTGGTTTAAATGGTTTTGTGTTTGTATTAAATTCAAAGTAATTGTGAGCAATAAACAGTCTATCTATCTAACATTCCTGCACGATTAAAATTAGCTCTATTCTGGCGGCCATCTTGATTTGCATATCGCATACAATTGGTCAATTGCGGTGTGCAGTGTGCCGCAAACTACCATCTGTGGACTTTTGGCGATATACTTTTTAAGTCAAAGAGTGGATTACCGTACTATATTTCGACAAGCAAAGTGTTTAGAAGTTTTGAGAGTTTGAAGTTTGTTGAGAAGTCAGCTAAGTATTAAAAATGTATTGTTTCCATATGAAGCTGTGTGTCATCATCACCTCTTTATACGTCCCCACCGAGGGGCACGAGCCTACCCGTAAAGGGTGTATATGCTTTAGTTGGCAAAGCGGGCCCAGTGCGGATTGGACAACTTCACGCACATTAATATTTGCAGGCGTGCACAGGAATTCTCACGATATTTTCTTTCACCGTATGAGCGTCGGATAATGTAAATATAATTCCGAAAAATCGAAAACACATTGGTACGTGGCGTGATTTAAGCCTGCGCCCTCCAGATCGTAAGGCAACACAAACACTATTGAGCCACCGACGCATATGAAACTGTAAACCTAACTAAATACTACTGCAGCATAAGTCGATGCTTTTTCCTTATTAGCCACCTGGTTTTTCTTATTTTTTTATTAGATTTTCGTTTTATAATTTTATGTTTATTGTAAGCGAATTATGTGTTTCTAACTTCTTCTTTCTTTAATCCTTTGAACCTCAATGTCACCTAAAGGAATTAGAAACAATATATTTTCTACCGAGTTTGGATTACTGGCATTCAAAGGGTTAAAAAGCATTACTTACTATTTGGTAATGTTTTTACTTAAAAGCTGACAACACTGTGGGAATTCTGAATAAGCCTTAATGAAGACTGGAGTGGCCGCAACTAGGGAGTATTACAAAATTGGCCACTCCACAACTCTGCATCTGCACGGATTATGGTGTAATAGACAGAATTATGATTAAACACGCGGCGATTAGCGAGCTTTTGGAGAGCAGTTACTCTCCGGCGGCTAGGGTTGCCATAACGGACTAGTTTATTACTATTAATAGATTTAGTTTGTCCGTGTGGAGACGGCAGATTATAATACAACTGTACTTTAGCTTCTCTACTTAATTTACCTTAACCGCTCTATCATTTAACCTTACCTTTTATAGGCAATTCCAACCAGCTTGCCAAAGGTAGACTTTGTATCAATCCAATAACTAGCGATGTGAAGGTTAGTTAGAAATCAGCACATCATTATCATCAGCTTATTATACGCCCCTTTTGAGGGACACAAGCCTTCCCGTATAGGGTGTAATAGGCCTTGGCCATCCACGCGGGGCCATTGCAGTTTGATTAACTTCACGCAATACCTTTGAATTTCTTTGTAGGCCTGCGCAGGTTTCTTTACGATATTTTCCTTCACCGTAACAGCGTCGGATTAACGTACTGTAATTTCAAAAATATATTTTTTTTATTTTGAAGATATTGGTACTTACCGGGATTTGAACCTGCACCCACCAGATCGGAAGGCAGCACAACAATGAGCAACCGATGCTCTCCTTATTTCCGTTAACGCTGTCCTGCGCCCGTCACCCGAGACGACAGTTGTAAGGTCTCACACGTTATCTCATATAATCGTTTTTTAATAGTAAGTAAAGGTGACAACCCTAGTCATCAGGTGGCAAACATTAGGGCTGTTCAAGCGGAGTACATAATGAGGCGCGAATCAACGCGCATTGTGGCACCCCTGACAATGCGCTGCCCGGCCTTTATTAGCTGTGTTTTAGTCTATTGTTTTGGACTTAACATGGCGCCCATTGCTGGGTACTAGATGGTAGACGCGGTACTGAGTCATCTAGGTACCACTGCAGTGCCAGATATCGTGAAAAAGGTATGTTTTATACTTCTGTGTTTCGGGATGAGGGCACTGTAGCCAGTAAAATCGGGTTTATGCTTAGATCAACAACAAACTAACTATATGCACAATCACAAAGAAACGACAACCAAAAAATGACCGAGTCCCATGACACAAATATATAGTTATTGTTTTTAGAAAGTAAAATTATTCATTTAAATATTGACCTTTAGGCGTCATTGAAAGAGTACAAAATCAAAAGCACGAGCACACTACAATGTCATTATGACATGTAGCGAGGGACGTGATTATTAATAAAAATTCTGCCCAACTGACGCTGTGAGCAGACTTTTGCCACGGACACTTCTTGAGTGAAATTGTGCATTTAGTTAGTTATTGTTTATTTATCTAAGGGTATATGAGACCTAACCTATGCCTGTCATGGTCAGGTGTATCACTTGCCACCATGTGGGCGATATCTTACTGTTTATCCGTTTGTTAGAATATTTTGTTTAGAGGTGCAAAGAGTGTGATTGTTTCATTGTTTAAGGAGTAGGGAATTTCACACAAAAATTGAGCCCGAATGATGGGTTATGGCCCAACCTCTCTATGGCTATGCTTTGTGGGAAGGCCTGTCCCCTGCAGTGCGACGTTATAGGCTGATGGTGATGATATCTGAAATATTCGTCACCACAATTAGAGGTTAACATGGAACAATTATCCACCTTAATGCATCGAGTAATTTTACCCTCAAAAGTGAATGTTATAATCCGGCGCGAAGGACCAAGTTTGAATGCAGCCTAATGATTGGTTGAGATGCGGTGTAAATGTGCAACTTGAGATGCACCTGCAATCCGACTATAGTGGGGTTTAAATGCAGACAGCAATCGCTAAGACCAGACTTGGTAAATTCAAAGTGAAAAAATGATCTGCCACTCTAAAATAAAAAGAAACTACACATATTTATATTTTAATTAAAATAATATAAAAAGTTCGGGGCTAGATGGTGCTGTGTGAATGTCAGTGGATATTTATTGATTATTGACTTTAATTACATGGCATTTGGTTTCAATTTCATTCTTATACCGTAAGCCCTTCGAATTCTTTGATAGTGAAGTGCAGTTGTAGTGGCTCCCCACAAGCTCTTCCAAATTGCACCGACTGCACCAAGGACCCTTCTACATAACCGTGCTTAATTAAGTCATTGTTGCTTTGCTACTGGAGTTGGAGATTTTGAGTCTTGGCGATACTTGATTTGATGATGATGACTTTCGATATTCGCAGAAGAGTATAGAGTGTAGATGCTATTAAGGTCTTAGAATGCAGGCTGCCGTCATAATAAAGAGGTTAAGGTATTATGTTAAATAATATGTTTGCCTAAATAAATGTAGGAAAAAATGTTTTTCATGTTTATAATCGCAAATATAAAAAAAATGATATATGTGACACTATTTTCTTAAAAACAAAGAAAAAATAATCAATTTTATTTATCATTATAATGAAATATATACAAAGGCCACTACTACCTTGGTCCTACAGGGTTATCTGGTTTGTTGGTAATTTATTTTAAAAAAATAATTAATTAATTTTTTTAATTATTCTCAGCTTCTAACTGCTTGAATAGCTATAAAAATACCTCCAAAAACTACGAAAAATCAAATTAAATTATTCCATTAATGAATTTGCTCAAACATTCCCACTGAGCGGTGGTCGGATAGACCTAAATTGCTTATTAATACCTAACAAGTCAAACTCAAGTGGCACTCGGGCACACGCCGGCATTGTGCCAGCCCTTGACAGTGGGCACTGATTTTGAGTCTAGGGCTGTGCCAAATATATTCACAAAATTAGTAAGTTGTAATTGCTATTAAATGTATATCATATCATCAAATATATTCGCAAAATGAGTATTGATGCGGGTAGGGTATGAGCTGATGATGATTATGATAAATTGGTATGTTTATCAATATACCTATAGTACAAGCTTTTTGCTTAAATTGGGGCCAGGTGGTGCGGTGGAATACCTTTTTTTCATTTTATTATAATGGTTTTTGAGAATTTGACATTAAATTTAGCGTACAAGCCAAGTTACAAAAAACGATTTTTATGCAATAAAACTTTAAGAAAACTCTTTAAGAATATCCTTTTGAATATTCCAAAAAAACTGCTTTATTTGAATACAAATTTGCTATCAAATACAATCTTCAATACTTCCTAAAAGAAGTACACCTTTATTCATTTCAGTGCAAATAATTTAATCTTTAATACAAAAGGTCTTCCAACACGCAGTGAATCCTTCAAGTGTAATCCCTTACAAGAGGCATGCTGTCAACCCTACAGTCAGGGCTCGCCTGCACTATTCTTAAATCACACTTGAAACCGCGCAAATTACTTTAAATCCTCTCGATAGATGGCGTAAAACGTCAAACGACATCAGCCTGCAATGGAATTAAAACCTTAAAAGAGCAAGCGTAAAGATCAAAATCCGTTTGAAAAGTGGTTTAATTTGAAATCTTACCTCTTTTTGCTGGCAAGAGATTAAATATCTAAAAGTAGAAGAATTAGAGTAGCTTTTCGAACAGAGTGCCGTTTGAAAGGTTTTTTATGAGGTCGACCAATTGGAGGTCCCGGAGTGATTGCATTTTGTAATCAACACGGCCCTCAATGACTCCGAGTGGTGCTTAAGTGTTTACTTGGTGCTTGAATTAATTCGGTTTCTATTTTAATTGAACTTCATTGATGCTCAGTTTAATTGAGCTTTCGAATTTTTGAGGGTATACAGAAACAAGCGTTTTAATGAAATCTCAGATAGACAATAAACTAACCAGATACAGAATCTCACTCAAAAACTTTCCGCGGCATAATCACGTCGCTCGCTAGATGTCATAGTGATATAAGTATACTCATGCTTTTGATTTTGTACCCTATGAATGATGCCTTAAGGTCAAAATTTCAATGAATAATTTTATGTCATAAATATGACATGTGTCAAGCGGCTCGGTCATTTTTTGTTGATATTTGTTCGTGATAGTGCATTTAGTTTATTGTTCATCTAAGATCGATAACGAATGTTCTCATTATCACCATTATTGCAGCATTTGCAGCCTAATTTATCCACTGCTGGACAAGACCTACCTTGAAAGAAAGAAAGAAAAATATCTTAATTCAAATAAATTTGTTACATAAACTTTTGAATCGTCAATTGTTATTATTATTTTATTTTTAAATGACTTTACTACCTTCTACGCGAACCGAACCCTAGCAGTCGACATCCATTGGTTACCCGCCATTTTGACAAGTAAACGCTTTTGGAATGGTAGCTGTTAACACCCACCATAGCTCTTAGGAGCGTCTGTGGCTCAATGGTGTGGACTGTTGCCCTCCTACCGGAAGGGCTGAGGTTCAAATCCACCACGTACAAATATGTTTTCGAATTTTCGATAATTATATGTACGTTATCCGACGCTCTTACGGTGAAGGAAAACATCGTGAGGCAACCTGCGCACGCCTGCGAAGAAATTCAAAGGTTGTGCGTGAAGTCGTCCAATCCGCACTGGGCCCGCGTGGACGACTAAGGCCTAAACACCCTTACGAGTAGACTTGTGCCCCTCGGTGGGGACGTTTAATGAGATAGATGATGAAGACGATACCGCTTTTGCCCGCGTGGTAGGTTATTGCCCAACTTACCAGAGTAATCCTGTGATGGAAGGCCTCTGCCCTGCAGTTGGATGTTATAGGCTCATGATGATGTTGCTCGGGAATTCATTTAGGGATAAAATCTGAAATGATGTAATTCGTGGTAGAAAGGTGGCAAAGGGCTTGGCACGTGTGTTGCAGAACCACAAGCTGATGGAGTAGATTGGCTTTATCCATTCCTGGCATTTTTTGTCACCTCTTATCTTGAAAATTAAATATTCATGGGCGGTGTTGTCACCGAACACAGGCTTATTTGACTCCCATTTCATTTAAAATGTCTTTGATTTTGTAGACTTTGGAGAAATAGACGATATTGTTGAATAATGTCGCAGATGAAAAGTCATTACTATAAACAATCTCTTAACTGACGCCGTCATTTTTAGGGTTCCGTAGCCAAATGAAAAAAAACGGAACCCTTATAGATTCGTCAAGTATGTCTGTTTGTCTGTCCGTCCGTCCGTATGTCACACCCTTTTTTCTCCGGAACTATAAAACTACGCTATCCAAACTTTGTGAGTATATGTATTCTGTGAACCGCTATTAAGTTGTAATAAGAAACTTAAAATATATATATATTTTTGGGGTTCTCCATACATTGAACTGAAACTCAAAAAAATTTTTTCCATTGTTTGTACGTCGTTTAATTAATGAAATTGTTAAAGAGTAAAAGACTTATCTTGATGGATTCTTCTCAGTACACTGAGAGAAGAAACAGGCTGGTTCAGTGGTAGAATCACACGTTCATAATTATTCTTGTTTGACCTAAATTGAATATGTAAATGTATTTTGATTTTTGATTTACATCTCTTACGACATTGGTAGTTTCTATTGTATGCATAATTTTACCATATTTGATAAAAAATATTTTAGTTTACTCCATTTTCCATGACAATACCACCAGCTCGATAGGTCTCGCGACTCGCCAAGACCGCGCGCGTTTAATTTTTTTTGATTGTGTAATTGTTGGCAATTTCCATCCCCGCCCACCTCATCCCCTCTCGACTACAATAGACTGTAATGAAAAGCAATTACGCATACGTGAACCACGGCATCGCACTCAGTCACGCCAATACCGACCTAAAAACCTATGCAGCAAAGTTCAGATTGTCCACCGCGAATGCAGAGAATAGAAACAAATTGGCCAGGAGCGCATTGCGATAATAAAAAGATTTTGTAGGACAAAAATTGGTGTAATTTCATAATTCCCTGCGGCCACAATGGGGAGATGTAAAGTTTCAGCGACAATTGGTTTAATGAGAGCTTAAGCAGAATAGTGAGAGAACTTAGGCTACAGTTTTACCGGATCAAAGAGGTGTAGTGGGCTGGTCACGTATATCGCAGAACCGATGGCTGTTGGAGCAGACGAGTTCTGGAGTGGAGACCGCGTCTTGGCAAGCGTAGCATAGGACACCCTTTAGCTCGGTGAACTGTCTTGTAACCGCTGGAGGCTGGATGTGGAAACTTAAGGACTGAAATATCTAGTAGTAAACTGCTATAGGTTTAAGTGGAATCTTGGCTATGAAGTAAATTTTGGGATAGTTCCCGTTTTAGTACTTTTTTTGGTTTACATTACTTTTTATGGCGTAGTGATTTCGCGCAACGGGCGGTTATCGGATGGGTCACCAAAATCTTAATAAATCCCGAGTCCCTCCGTGCTTTGTAAGGTACCATCATCAGCTCATTACACGTCCCCACCGAGGGACACGAGCCTACCCGTACAGGGTATAAGCCTTAGTCGTCCACGCGGGCCCAGTGCGGATTGACCGACATTATTTCGCAGGCGTGCGCAGGTTGCCTCACGAGGGTTTTTTTTAATAAGAGCAAGAGCGTCGGATAACGAATATATTGGTAATTTCGATAATTCGAAAACACATTGGTATGTGGCGGGATTTGAACCTGCACCCTTCCGATCAGAAAGTAACATTCCACCCACACATTTGAGCCACCGACATCTAAGGCATTTATGCTAACCTGGTAATCCCTTTTGCTATTTCAGAAATACAGTCATCACTACCCACAAATTCACATTTGAAATGCGCTGTCGTTTACAGTCATGCCAATCTCCCTATAACTATGCCGTGTGGGAATTTTTAATTTTCTAAATAACTTACCATGATTATTTCCAAACAGGTTTGGTTCCAAAACCGACGAGCGAAGTGGCGCAAACGGGAAAAGGCTTTGGGGAGAGACCACGCCCCTTTTATGCATCACGACCACGGTAAGTGCCTTCATGGAAGTAGATTTTTATTTTATGAAATTATTTGTTATATATGAAATTATTATCGTCATTCAAAAAGAGGACGTATTCTTACTTAAAGTGCTGGCAACACAACTCTGTAGCCTCTCGAACATTTGTTGCAAAAGTTCATGGGCGATTTGACCCTTTCCATCAAGGGAGTCGCATGCTCTTTTGCCTTTGTATTTTATTGTTAAAAAAAAATAACTTATAACGTATTGGTCACCTAGATATCCGATACAAACCGGCGAGCTTAAATTTGGAATTTTGTTAGAAATTCCAAATTTAAAATGGTTGCGTATCAAGGTCATAATTTTTTTTAAATGGTTCGTGAGGAATAGAGGAAACTTAAAATAATAAAGGAGCTCAGCACAAAAAAATTAAAGTTTGTAATGCTTTTACAATTACAATAATGAAGGGTTTTGTTAAAACGCCATTACATTTCTCAGATCGTTTTATTTATTTGAAAGTTTCCATATAATTTTAACCCCATACATATACCCCATTAAAAAACCATCTAAATTGCTCATAAAAACATTACAACCGCGTCATTAGAAAAACTTTTCCGTCAAATCACGTTACACCAAAGTGTATAATTACCAGTGACAGAAAATACTTTTTAACATGTTTAGTGTTGCTACTGTCTGTTATTTGGGGCGATCATAAATATCGGATTACACGTTATTCGTCTAATTCTACTGCGGCTATCTGTGAATGCGAGTGGTAATGAAATACGCGCGTTTGTTTACCGATCATTACCGGTTATTTACTGATCGGTATCGCATCAATGTGTGCGTGATTACCGGGTACAGGGTTGCCTCATACACTTAATCACCTTATTCAAACTAGACCAAATTAGTTTTTATCTTAATTTTGTATTGATGATTAAAAAGTACTTCCGCCTTATCTAGCCCTGATTTAAGCCAAAAGCATGTACTATGGGCACTTAAGAACTACTATATACTTATCAAGGTTGTAGACTCGATACTGAGTCGTCTAGGTAGGTACCACCGCAGTGACAAATATCGTCCCGTGAAATAGGAGTGTTGCACGTTTGTATTTTGGCATGAGGGTACTGTAGCTAATTAAATTACCGGGTATATAAGACCTAACATCTGTTGTCTCGGATGTCGGGCGCAGCGCACTGTTGGCGAAAAAAAATGACAGTAAGTGTTATTTGTTAAAGTTGTCTGCTTAAATTAAGCGATTGTAGCAACCCTAAATCACTCGTACGTAGTATCTGCCTCGATTACCGCAAATAGCCGGTGATTGCTACTAATCGGTCGCCACCCTAACAGCTAACGATGTCGCACCTTGTCACTTTGGGGTCCGTACTCGAGTATTTAAACTACATTTCTAGTATCTGTTACAATTACGCTGCGATTATTGTGATTCACGGGAACCGGCGGTTTTACACTGTAAATGAACAAATGTTTTTTTAATTATTGTCTTCGATTTTTAGTTTTTTGTGGTAAAAAGTAAGCGAGCAGACATAATTTCCGTAACATGAAAACACTGTAAATGGATCAATTCGTTATTTTTTTTATATGTGGATCATTAATTAGCGTGCTTATTCTTTACATTTAAATTTTTTAAGAATGTATTAAACTTCCGCCGTCAAAGAAAAAGTAGCTATGCCTTGAATAGATTGAATAAAGAAAAGGTTTTTAAAAAGAAAAAAAACCATTATAACCATCACCCTACGTATATACGTATGCATTTTTTAAATAAAATGGTGTCGCGTCGGGGCTCGTATGTACATACGTATCGATACTTTGCACGTAGTGCGTACGTACTAGGTGCAAAGTATCTTAGCTTCGTACGCATAGCACCGAAACCGACCGCCTACTCAGCCGGGATCACTGAAAACCAGCATCAGGGTCCGCCCTGGCTTATGCTGAGTGGGTCCGTTTAGTCTAGACTTCGTAGCACAATTTTACTAATAACGGGGAACATCGAGTAATTCAGTATAACTGCGTATGCTTAAACTTTGTGTTGTTATTTTTTCACATATTATATAGGATATGTGCGTCGGTGGCTCAATGGTGTGGACTATTGCCCGGGAGGGCCGAGGTTCAAATCCCGCCACGTAGCAATGTGTTTTCGAATTTTTGAAAAACATATGTACGTTATCCGACGCTCTTACGGTAAAGGAAAACATGGCGAAGAAACCTTCGTACGCCTGCGAAGAGATTCAAAGGTTATGCGTGAAGTCGTTCAACCCGCACTGGGCCCGCGCGGACAACTAAGCCCTAATCACCCTATACGGGTAGGCTCGTGCCCCTCGGTGGGGACGTTTCATGAGCTGATGATGATTATATAGGATGTTAAACAAATGTATTTTAATTAATATTAAAATTAATCTTTTTTTTGTTTATTAATTATTGAATGGTTGAATAAATAATAATAATAATAAATTTCTTTATTTCTCACCATTCAAGAAAACATACAATTAAATGTTTGTCTTCCATACGCAAAGCCCATTCCCCATAAGATTAAACTGTGTGGGAGGGCCCATACCCAGCAGTGGGACGTTATAGGCTGATAACTTTGAAAATAAACTCAAACTAAAGTTTATCAATGTTGTCATAGTTACCCCGGTTGAGAGGCAGGTGTTGATTAATGTTGTATTAACGGGTAATAATCGATAACACACAATCGCGTATTGTCACCAAACACCTGCGCGTGAGTGACACCTTTGCTATACAAGTGTTGATGCAGGCGTTCGTTGACCGTTGGGAAATAATTTGAATTTGAAAATCGAATAAAAGAACGTTAAATGTGCCAAAACAAATACAATGATTATTAATTCATTATAAAATTAATAAAAAATGAAATTAAAAAATAATCTATTACATTCATATAATTGTGAGCAATACAGTGTTAATCTTTCTTTATAATAATAATAATAAATATCCACTGACATTCACACAGCTCCATCGAGTCCCAAGTTAGTACTAAACAACGGATAAACATACTTGAATACATTTTTTTTTTGTAAATACATACATGTTTTACATAGAAATCACCCAGACCATTACAAACAGATATTTGGACGGGGCTTTCTTTAGCAGGTGGCTGATGTAATGAGGATAAACATTGGCAACTTTTATTTTCGATAATACTGTTAGGAGCTGGGGTTCCGGATAAATTATTGCCAAACACGAAGAATAACACGGTAACATAAATAATAAATAAATATCCACTGACATTCACACAGCGCCATCTAGTCCCAAGTTAAGCGTGAAGCCTGTTTTATGGGTACTAAACAACGGATAAATATACTTATATACATTTTTTTTGTAAATACATACATATTATACATAGAAAACACCCACACCATTACAAACAGACATGTTCATGCACACAAATGTTTGTACTGCCCGGGGATCGAACCCGGAACCCTTGGTGTTGCAGCCGACCTCTCAACCGCAACACCAAATGGGTCGTCAACCAAATGGGTAACATACTTTATTAATTAACCACTATTAATTACACACAATACTAATTACAATTACACTCTTACTAATCAGTCAATTAACGCACGCACTATAATCCGTAATTAACACTGCACACTATCACACAACACTTGATGAGTCCGTCTCGCTTCTTCCTTGTAGTCGCAGGTATTTCGCTTTTCGTTCGCTCTTGAGTAGAACACAAGACTGCCGGCGCACCCATCGGTCCGCCTTATATACCTGTCCGCCCGCTAAGCTCGAAGCGTCGACGTTATTCTACATAGTTCGCGAAATATCTAGAACATACTAGGCTCTTTGCTATTTGACAATTCGCATGTCATACTCTATGGTGAACTAACGTCACATATTAGCCGCCATATTTAATGTCATTTTAATTACGTCAATTCGTAACAATACTTTTATTTTGGAAAAATAAAGCAATGAATTAGCGGATTTGTGATGCTGCTTAAGGCAGGTAACCGACGGATTTGGAATGCTAGGGGTCGGCCCGCGTGGATATCATTAGAGGAGGCCTTCGTTCAGCAGTGGACATATAAGGCTCTAATGATGATGATGTTACGAAATCAACTAATTTACGAGTAGGTATTATGTTGTCAAGTCTGACTAAAATTCCTTACAAAATTCTTAAACGGGTGTTTTTCAAAGATCGCTTTTAGACATAGGGTTATTTTAAGATCCCTAAATCTAAAAACATAGTACTTCCACGTGATTATCATACAACATTTTGTTCCAGTGGTTGGCGAGTGGGGTGGAGGCGGTCCCCCAGGTGGGGAGTGGTGGGCCCTCGGTTTGGGAGCTGGTCTGGGCGCTCTGGGAGTCCCGGCACCTTTGTGGCACGAAGCGGAACCTGCTGCTGCGTTTAGAGCATTATTGCATAGGTAAGTTAACAATAAATAAATATGACACAGCGTCATCTAGTGCCAAACATATAGCCTGTAATATGGTATTATGGTACTAAACAATGGAAAAACATATTTATATACATTATTTTATAAATACATACATATTATACAAAGAGAACACCCAGACCACCAGATATGTACATGCACACAAATGTTTGTACTGACCGGGGATCGAACTCGGAACCCTTGGTGTCATGTGATGACAGCAAGGGGTAGAGAGAACAATGAGTAGTTGGTTAATGAGTCATTAACCAACTACTTATGTAATTAGTACTCATTAATAGCATGAAACTTGTTCGACAGGTACGTCCTAGCACTACCCCCGCCGGCGATTCGACCCCCAGAACCGGAGGCACCGTCCCCCTTCCCCCCCATCGCCGTCGTCGTCCCTCGCCCGCCTAGCCAGTGCAGAAGCCCTGCGACTGAGGGCCCACGACGCCCTTCTGCAAGACCGAGTAACCCTTCACAACAACAGCAAAGTCCACACGTAATCTATTTTGTGTATAAATAATAAATCCATACTAATAAAAATGCGAATGTCAGTTTGTTACGCTTTCACGCGTACACTAATTGATCGATCTACGTTAAACTTTGTACACATATTCTTGAAGGTATCAGAATCAGGTCGCATTATCTAAGAAAAAATATTTTTAGTAAAGATAAAATAAATTATTCGTCAACAAAATCTCTAAATCTAGCTTTATTTACGCCATCTAGCTATCCAGTAACTACCACTGTAACTACATTTTTCTAGTGGTCGAAGTTGCGGGCAAAAGCTAGTAATAAATATTGAAATCATTTATTCATAACCCAATAATGACACATACAAACAGTAAGTAATACATGGGACGAGGTTAATAACAAATTGTTAAATCAAGGGATGAGTCCATGACATGATGAAATTAGTTAAAATTGTATCCACTCCAATTTGAGAATTGAACAGGTATGGGGTATGGGGTACTAGTTTACACTACTTCTTGATTGGGTTCTAATTTTCACTTTTCGGTACCAAAACAATCAATGGCACAACACTTATATTTTTATCGTAAATTGTAAAATCAAAGTCAAAATTCATTTATTCAGATTAGGCTTACAAAAAGCACTTATGAACGTCAAAAAGAATACAAAAAATACAATAAAAAATACATTTAAAATACCAAAGTAAAGCACAATAATGAATTTTGATGGAAAAAAGCGCTTCGGCGTTTCGGCCGACATGTAATTGTGAAATAATCCTTTGTAATATATTATTTATGAACAAATATCATGTGATACAATAGCAATTTTAGAATTAAAGTGACTTACAAAAATATGGTTCTTAAATTTATTCTTACAATTCAAATGATGTTTAGGTGTTTCTTTTATGTTTCATTAAAATAAAAAGGTTAATATTAACCTTTTGTTTAATGTCGGTTTAAAGCATACTTTTGTCTCAAGGAAAATCAAAGAATCACTTTTATTTATATCACTTTTATTCTAAGATTCTGTAGTAATATACATTTGCAATATCAACGAGTAATTTTAAAATATAATTTATTCAACATATAAATGTTGTATTCAATTAACTTTTAATATAGATTTGTCATTTACCAGATGTAATGTGATTCCTTATAACTTAGGTAGATCTACTATCAAGGTATCTTTGTAGAGTGATAGTTTAAAAATACTGTGTGCATATAACATTACGGTAAGACGCACAGATTTCCCAATACAAGAGATGGGGCGAGCCGCGTTTAAAGTGCGACAAATGTAAGCTCAACGAGCATACACTGGCTGCCAGTTTACGCTCTGTGAGACGAGTCACGCAGGAATATTAGAAGAAATTACCGTTTTTCTCCAAAATGCCATCCTGTATAACATTGTAACATGCCATCATCGCAATGAATCAGTAAATTTACCAAGTAATAGAATAACTTTTCACAGGTAAGAACCGAATACAAATTGCGACACTGGGACTGCCTATAAACTTGGCGGCTTGTCGAGTCTAATTGTATATTCGGATGTCTGTGGTAAGACGTGTGCCTTAAATTATATGTTTGTTAAAACTTATTTGAATATTCATTTCTTGAGATCTCACTGTTTGTTGTAAGGCAGTAACGGAACTTATTAAGGCTTTGTAAATATAAATAAGTTGGATTAACTAATACCATTCCATTTTGTAAATAAAATTGTCTTTATTTATATTGTCGATTAGTTTTTGATCGCTAACGTTTTTATAGGGTGTTGTCGGTGATTCTTATAGAGCGACAACGGGTAAATATGTTTTTTATACTAGAAATATAAAAATTGAAGATACCCAAATCAATACAAATAAAAATGTTCGCGCACACAATTGTTTGTACTGCACGCTTCTATAACTGAAAATATTTTTGGTGCAGCTGACTTTTTAACCATTACACCAATTTAGTTCATAAAATATTTATCCCTTTTAAATATATATTTAAAAATATTATAATATCATTTACAGTCACCTGAGAGTGAAAAAAACGTTGAGAATATTTTGGATGTAAATATTATAACATTCCTTACATTAGTAAGGAAACACCTTTGTAAATAATGTATAAATAGTAAATAACAATGATATATATAATTAGTCGTGTGGTATGCACTGTACGAGTATTTTAATGCTTTCATAATAAGCAGAAACCTACACAAAGTGTCAGTAGCGATAATTATTCTTTCTTATGCGTGGACGTATTAAAAATTGGCCAAGCGCGAGTCGGAATCGCCCGTGGAGGGTATCGCAGCAGCAAGTAACATAAAATAAAGTAATTTTTATTTACTAAGGCACCTACTACAGCTTAACTATGAAAAATAGTGGTTCACCATGTATGACTTATAAAAAAAAGTCAAGTTTCTTGTCAAAACCTAATAGCGGTTCACAGAATTCATATACTTACAAAGATTGAATAGTGTAGTGTTTATAGTTTCGGAGAAAAAAAGGGTGTGACATACGGACGGACAGACAGACAGACTTAACCAATCTATAAAAGTTCCCTTTTTTGCCATTTGGCTACGGAACCCTAAAACGACGGATATCATTTGTCATTTTTTTTCAAGAGTCTGATGAACTATGAAACAGTTTGTTAACAGAAATTCCTGGGAGTAGTAATGAAAACAGTAAATTATTTATTCGGACTCCCACTGAAATTGTCATCTTAACAGAATTAGCAAAATAAAAGCAAGCTTATAGTTTATATAAAAGTCTTTGCAAAATAATAATAATCATAAAAATTTATTTACTTCAAAACTTTACATAAATATAGTGGTCGAAGTCACCTTTTAAGCAAAATAGATGCCTGTGACAGGTGACTACGCTCTTGATTATTATTTTGAAAAAAAAAAACATCAAAGTCCTTGCTTATTTCATGTATATTATCGCTAATGACACTTTGTACGTTGAATAATTATATAAAATTGTATGTAGTTAGTATTATTTATTTATTGAAACGAGTAGATTTAGACGTTTGCAGTAATGTATCAGTGTAGGTAATGGTAGGTAATAAAAATGTGATGAATTATTCAGTTATTTTATTTGATACCATTTATTAGTTGAAGTGGCAGTGGGCTGGTCACATATGTCGCAGAACCGATGGCCGTTGAAGCAGACGAGTTCTTAAGTGGAGACCGCGTCTCGGCAAGCGTGCTCCGGCCCGATGGAACGACGACTTGCGAAAGGTCCCCGGTGGAAGCTGGATGATAAAAGCGGAGGACCGGGATATCTGGCGCAAAATGGAGGAGACCTATGTCCAGCAGTGGACTACGATAGGTTGAAGAGAGAGAGATTATTTACTAGCTGTTCTCCGTGGGAGTACTCGCGTTTTAAAAGATATTCTTCCGCAGTAAAAATTAACCTAAAATCGCTTCCTTGTGTCACCAGACGCGCCGCCGCCACGCGGAAAAAACATTGCTTTATTTTTCCAAAATATAAAGTATTCTGAAATAAAATTAGTCCAAGTTTTTTCTTATTACATCAGCTACCTGCCAATAAAGTCCCGACGAAATCGGTCCAGCCATTTCGACGCCAGCCAGCCAGCCTACAAACAGATAGACAAAATTTTTTTTGCTATTTGTATAGTACATATTTATATGCATGTTGCTATTACTTAACGTTAGGTGAATCGTCTTCTAGTTTACCAAACCATTAAATAAATACGTACAATTTAATTTTTAGGCACAACTTTGAATTATGATAAGTATTCTCCCTTTTTCAGAGTTCACAGATATTCAGTGGTAGCTTCATTTGACATTCATAGGTGTTCTATATGAACCTAAATTGAATAAATTCATTTTTTATTTAGATTTTTGATATTGATTTTCACGGATATATAGGTACCAGTTGCCCCTTACCATCACTTAGAAGTCTAGATTATGAAGTTCAAGAAGAATCTATGTCTCAATATAAAAGTTGACAAATAAACTCTACGAGGGACCCTCGNGTAGGGACGTTATAATGAGTTGGTAATGATTAAATATTTTTATAATGCATCAACAGTTAATGTTAATAATAAATTAACAACAAATAATGTGGTTTTTACACACAAATCAATCGTATAGTTCTGCCAACACTGCCCTGACGACAGATGTAAGATCTCTATACATGTCAATTTCAAAAGCAACTGGTTCTCTGCAACACATAATTGTATATTTTAAATAAATAACCGTGTAAAATATACTCAAAACGTATCTTTACTTAGTATAGTCTACCTTCTTCTCCTTAATACAATTAGAAAGAGATAAAACTAGTTATAATAGTTTCAAACGTCTCTTAAGTGAATCTCACTACCTAACTTTTTAACTTAGCCGGATAATACCTATGGTCTTTGTGATGGCGTCTCGCAGATCTACTTATCGCCGCTTACACCGCTTAGAGCGCTCGTAATCTCCTTAAACTGTTACTTATTGTTCCCAGATTCCCCCCTTCGGAGGGGGGAAGGAATCACCAGGGTTGCCATCTTTTAATGTAATGAAAAATGGTGTTAGGTAGCAAGTAGCTGGTGGTTGTGAAACAGTTTATTACATTAAAATTATGAATGAATTTGGTACTTCAGTCCTACTGTACTAGCAGTGAACATAATAAGTGTAGTTATAAGTTGCAATTTTTCAATTTTTAAATCATCATCATCATCATCAACTCATTAAACGTCCCCACCGAGGGGCACGAGCCTACCCGTATAGGGTGATTAGGCCTTAGTCGTCCACGCGGGCCCAATGCGGATTGGACGACTTCACACACAACCTTCGAATCTCTTTGCAGGCGTGCATGAAGGTTTCCTCACGATGTTTTCCTTCACCGTAAGAGCGTCGGATAACGTACATATATTTTTCGAAAATTCGAAAATACATTGGTACGTGTCGGGATTTGAACCTCAGCCCTTCCGGTAGGAAGGCGACAGTCCACACCACTGAGCCACCGACGCTCTAATAATTTTTAAATATTGAATATATATTTATTTCAAACAAGGTACAAAGGTAACTTAAAATTTTATCGTTCAAATATTACGAACATAAGTTAAAAGTACTTTTTAATTTCTTTTTGTTATTATTTTATACAATACGATGTGCTACATTCAGCAAACTCAAAATCAATTTATTATTATCGTACCGGCCGAGAAATTTTCAGTATTTGAAATTTCTTCCCCAGTCCTACCATATAGAAGCTATAAGCATTATAAGTAACTAAATAATTAAAGTAAGAATATATTATATTATCTGTGGTAATAATAAAACCTGCCATTATTCGACAACCATACGCAAGGGGTGGAAGGGATTGCCGCGTTTTGTACAGGAAATGTCTTCGAGAGTCTAATTGAGGGATGCTTGACGCGTTTTTCGATACAATTTTATTGTTCTTTAAAGATTCCATCTGTTCTTCATACTTGAATATAATGCATATTGTAGAGAGCAAATCGTTCAGCACAATTACTAAGTCCATTACGCTTTTGAGTTGGGTTTTATCGCTAAAATGGCGTTCGGATAATGGTATTTATTGTTGAGTGTTTTACAGTTTTGAGTTACTTTTTTCATTGGTCAGTTTGTTAAATTATGCTCTATGGATAGAATTCGGTTCATCATCATCACTACAGCTTAATAGTCCACTGCTGAACGAGTGGACGACTTGCGAAAGGTTGCTGGTGGAGGCTGGATGAGGAAAGCGGAGGGTCGTGATATCTGGCGCGAAATGAGGGAGACCTATGTCCAGCAGCGGACTACGATAGGTTGACAGGTAGGCAGGCTGAAGTCCCCTAATGCATTCCAAGCGGACAAATTCTTAGCAGTTGACATCCATCTACTACCCGCCGCCTTAACTAGGTTACCCGATCTGGTTGGTGGTCGTCCTACACTTCGATTCCCGAGTGAAAGAAGAAGTTAGAGTTCCGTTCAGCTATGTGGTGCATATAAGAATACAATTGTAATTCTCAGCTTCTCATCCTGCGGCGGCCAATGATGTAAAAAAGTATGGATTCGTGATATGTTCACAAAACAATCGAAAAAAGTGTGCCGAATGCAGTGACAGCACACATACACATATTTCGAATTTCGAACACATTTACCTAAACAAAAGAGTACAAACCGTAATTTCTTCGGCGGTTCGTTTTTAAGGCACGGATGGCGTATCTACCTTTATACATACAGAATATCATTGGCGGCGGCGGTTAAAAGAAAAAACATTCACTATCTCATTACATCTAACACTTTAAGGTTAACTTATACCTACTGTTAACTTATACCTGCCAATCTTCTTTTTTATTTTCAATGTGCTAATAACTTTTTAATCGTTTATAATGGATGGTTTCGTCTTTCGTATTTTGGTAAAATCCCTCACCACAGTAAAGTAGGCCCTAAGTACAATAATTGACTGTTGTTTTAGGGTTCCATAGCCAAATGGCAAAGGCAAAATCAAAACCCTTCTAGATTCATCATGTCTGTTCATGTCTAAAAAAAAATCACATTTAGAGATACTTCTTTTCAAGTCACATACTTTTTGTGTTTCAATACAATTAAAAATTTTATTCAAGTTATTCAATAGTAATTTTAAAGAATTTCTCATTAAAAAAGTTTTTACTCATTTGACGAATATTTTAGGATAAATGTTTACAAAATATAAATCGATCATATTGTTAGTTTTCCTACATTAAAATTGTATATTTAAACGTAAGTACTTATAATGAAAAAATATTTAAGTTATTTTTTTTGTAAGTACCAAACTAAAACCTAAGAACCTTTGTACACAGTTGTAAATAAAACATTTGAAATTGAAACTATCTCATAGTGTATTTAAAACTCAATTCAAAGCATCTGCAGCCTCATTAGCCAGTGATTAAATATAGAACAATGGGTGCGTGCGGACGACAGGGCATTGTCCCGGGTTGAGTTCCCGGCCGAGCATTGTGAGCGTCGTCAATTACAACGGGGATCGGGTTGCGATGTTTAATTGCTTTTCGCTATGACTAATGGGCCGTTGCAAGTGATTTGTTTACAAATTATTTAATGGCATTTTATTTATTAAGTAAGTAGTTAATTTAAGTAGTAGTAAAAACTACTGCCTCGGTGATTTGGTGGTTTTGTTGAGATTCCTGCGTCGTTATTGTATTTTATTTGTAGCTAGCTGTTCCCCTCGGTATCATCGGAGTCATAAGATATTCTCCTGCAATAAAACATATTTCGAATGAGCGTACATTTACCTAAACAAAAGAGTACAAACTGTACTCTCTTTGGCGGTTCGTTTTTGAGGCACGGATGGCGTATCTACCTTTATATATACAGAACTAGCTTTTGCCCGCAGCTTCGCTTTCGTTAAATTCGGGATAACATGGCTCCACTTTCCTGTGAAAAAGTGTGTGTTTTCCTTAAAAAAGGGGTTATTTATTTTCCCAGTTTTTAAAGTGAAAAGCAAAAAATTGGTATGCGAAGCGAAAAAGAAGAGAGCAGTGTTGCAGTGTTAAAATTATTCTGTTTTCGTTACCAGGAAAGTGGAGCCATGTTATACCGAATTTAACGCGAGCGAAGCCGCGGGCAAAAGCTAGTATGATATATAACTATACATAGGATTCCCCCCCTCGCCTTTAAAGGTTTTGGGGTCTATTTCCGAAAAAAAAACCATATATATCACTCATCACACACACACATATATATATGTGTGTGTGTAGATACTTACTTTCTCCTATTTGGGTTGGAGTTGGATTTTTTAAAAAAAATATGGCAAATTTTTTTCGTTTCTGACAAATAGTCCGCATACCAAATTTTGGCGTTGTACTTAAAAAATTGCGGAATGTTCCATACAAACTTTCAGCCCCCATTTTAGGGACGTGGGGGGAGGAAACGGGACAAAAAGTAGCCTAAAACCTATTCTAGGTTACCTTCTATTAATATACCATGTTTCAATAAAGCCATTTAGCCGTTTAGGCGTGAAAGCGTAACAAACAGACAGACAGACATACGGAGATACCTTCACATTTATAATATTAGTATGGATATCATTGCGCGGTAAGACATTGTTTTATTTTGTCAAAATAAATGGTATTGTCGAAAATAAAACAAGCATATTTTTTCCTTATTCTATCAGCTACCTGCCAAAAACGTCCCATCCAAATCCATCCCGCTATTTCAGAGATTACCCGGAACAAACAGGCAGACAAAAAATATGAAAACTGTTATTTTGGCATATGTAGCGTATATAAAAAAAAGTATTTCAATATTACAGACACTAATTTTAGTTATAAATTGATTATATGTAATAGATAATACATGGTATTTTGTTTTCATGGGGTTCCGAGGGTCGGGAACTCCTTTGGGAAGGCCCTACTCCAGAAGTGAAAGGTAGAAAATGAGTGAAGATCGCATAGGTCGAGCCACTGCATTCGTCATAGGTCAACGTCATAGGTAGTGTATAGGGTTAGAGAAAATTAATGATATACTGTAAAAACGAAACGCCAAACAGAATACAGTTGTAGGCTCTTTGTTTAGGTAAATGTACGCTAATTCGAAATATGTGTTTGTGTGCTGTCACTTCATTCGGAACACTTTTTTCGATAGTTTTTTGAGCATATTACGAATCTATTGTTTAACAAACAGAAAGGGCAAGTAAAATTTGTAACAATAGTTAGAATATATACAATAACTATAATATACACTAAATGTCACTTTTTTACACCTTTGGTTACGTAAGTTTTGGTAAGGATCCCTAATTCTTTCTAGAAATAAATATATCATGTATTTATTATCAGGGTGAATTTAGCTTTCCGATGTTTGAAGAATTTTAGAAATCGTCTCAGTAGATTTTGAGTTTATTCATTATAAACACATGCACAAAAATACAAATTTTTCCTCTTACAGTAAGCATAAAATATTTAATGGTCTTAAGAATCCGTTTTTACGCAACATAAAGCCCCCGACTTTATGTTGAGTAAATACGGATTCTGAACAAATACAGACGTTAATCTTTCGTGAAGTCTATTATAGCTAACAATCTGAAGAAAATAGGTACTGGTTCAATACTGTAATAAATAAATATATTTCATGTACATCTGGCAGCTACCTTGGTCCAAGAATTAGTTTAGCGATTCAAAGGGGTAACGCTGCCAGTGTCTACGGAACTTTACCAAAGGGGGGTTCTTTTAATTATTTTATTTAGTTATTATATTATTTTTTTAATATTTTAGTTATAATATTTAATTTTTAAGGTTTTTAGTTGTTAGTATTGATTAATTATTATTATTATTATTTGTTAATATCTAGGTTACTTAAAATTTTCATGTACTAAGTGGCTGCTATACCTTCCAACTTGAATATCAATAAAATTATTTTGAAATTTACTTAACTAAAGATTAGATTAGACAGTTATATAAAATATGCTACGTTGCCGCTCTGACACTACCACAACAATAACAAACAGTTGCCGCTATGTACAGTAAATTGAATTAACAATACTGAGCGTCCATTGGTCGGCTGGGCTTCCAATTAATTAGTAGGTTAACCTTGCCAAGACACCGTACCCTCCTACCGCCTACACGCCCCGTGTAATTTGATTACCTCTCTATCTAGCCGTGTTATATACAGGATGCTTGGCACATGGACCAACAGGATTTGGAGGTTGGAGGATCTTAGACTACTTCTCCCCGGTCGACGTAATCTCTTAAGTTTTATTTCAGTTTTCCAAGACTTCAGGGCTTGAAAAGTATTAATTTTATTCCATAATACGGAATACATTTCAGAATCCAAGGTTAAGACAAAAATTTGGGTAAATAAAGGAAAAAATAAAAAATCATATCTCAACTACCTTGAAACTTAAGACATTGCGTATACATTAGTGTGTTCATTCATTACAAACTTAGAGTTTATATAAACTTGGATACTCTAAGATTAAAAATATGTTCATTAGTCATTTCATGGCTGCGGCAAAACTTATTATGCGACACACAAAAGTTATATAACATCATATTTAATTTTATAAATATTGAAACCTGTATAGAGAAGATTATTTTCATACCAACGGTGCCAGTGGCGTGCACAGAGATTATGAGTAGGGTATGCAAAGTGAGTGCTAGTAATTGCAAAAACAATAAATAGTTTTCATTTTTGTCAAATTGAATGCTGTTGGTGACAGCTGATCGAGACGATACTACAGTTCAATCTGTAGAGGAAAATGACCAAATAAGTGGTAATCATCAATATGTTGGCCATTTTCCAGGTTGTCTGGACGCACAAGGCACTGCTTATTTGCATATATGGATTGCACACCACTGAACGGTGCAAAATTATTGTCAAAATCTAGTTTTTCTCACGGAGCGTTCAGATTCATTGGTTTGTAAAATACGCATAAATATTTCATACTAGTGCAGTGAAGTGGCGCATACGCAGGCCGCCGGAGCAAATTTTACGTGAGAATATTGGGGTCATTTAATTGTGATTCATTTCCATTACATTTGGCAGAGTGCGAGTTAATCTGTATTGTTATTGGACGAATATAAACAATTGTTTGATTACTGTCGAATAATTATATTGAGATGGTAATTTGTTTTCGTCGTCCAAGTTTGAGATTTGCAATTGCAGAATGCAAAGGGTCCTTATTTAATATAAGTCTGGATTCGGTTCCTACTTTATATTGTGCGTCATTCCTTTGTATTTGGTTCTTGTTTAATTATTTGCAGTAATATTTTTTGATTATTGTAATAGACCATTAGATAAGTTATGGTTTAGGTAATTATGGTGTTTTCCTTAATAAAGGAACTAATTGTTACGATTTAATTATATTATTTATTTTAAAGGTATTATATATTATTATTTAATAGTATATTTTATAACTAAAAAATATGTAATAACAATGAAAATATATTTAATACATAATTTGAAAGATTTAAATTAATGTTCAAGCAACGAGACATCACGCTTAATATATGCATGATATGAATATAAATTTCAAGATATTTATAAATTAAAATATATTTTTTTATTAGATTTAATCTGGTTAGTTTTTTTTGCAGCATGTTTAATCAAGTTAAACGCCGTTAACGACCACGTTGGTAAAGATTTGATTAAGCTATAAATAAAAATATTTTAACGGTAATGCCTTCTTCGCGTACTTACTTATTCATCGATGAATCAATGGCGAGCTATGTAAGGGGGTTTCTCTCAGTTACCGACATAGCCCGCCGGATCAGCAAGTTGAAGTGACAGTGGGCTGGTCATGTATGTCGCAGAACCGATGGCCGTTGGACCAAACGAGTTCTGGACTAGAGAAGGCGTCTTGGCAAGCGTAGCGTAGGACGTCCGGAGCGATGGGCCGACGACTTACGAAAGGTCGCTAGCAGAGGCTGGAGGAGTAGTATCTGGCGCAGAATGTTGGCGGCCTATGTCCAACATTAGACTGTAATATAGGTTGAAAGAAAAATGTCTCTTCAATCCTCAATCTTCTTTAATCTTCCCGTAAGTTTATGTAGTGGCACTGGGCTTTTTTTTTCATTAATCATAAACTTTAACGTCTGCTTTGAAACATATTTTCATTATAAATTAATAAGGACATATATTGGTCCCACCGCATATGTCGTCCAATCTGCACTGGGCCCGCGTGGACGACTAAGGCCTAATCACCCTATACGGGTAGGCTCGTAGTGCCCCTCGGTGGGGACGTTTAATGAGCTGATGATGATGATGATTGGTCCCACAATTAATAATGTAGTTTAGTAAATGTATATTTAGGTCCCAAGACCGGTTGTCCCAAATAAAGAGAGAAAAAGGAACGAATCAAAACATATGTCACCTCAAACCAGTATATTGAGGTATCATCTCAAAAAATCGGAAGCTAATCCCGATGTGATTCAGCTAACAGAGTGGGTATTGGTGGGAGAGAACTAATATCGCCGCGGGGAGGGCCAATTGACCCAATGATAACGTGCACCCACTGTAAGGCTCCGGCACACCGCACACTGGTGTTGGGAAACGCTTTTGACGAATTAAGGCCAAACCACTGAAGCGCTTTTTTTTCAAAGCATCAAAACTCATATTTTAGTTTAGTATTTTAATCGTTTTTTATTATATTTTTGTATATTTTTTGACGTTCATAAGTTCTTTTCGTAAGCCTCATTTGAAATAAATGTTTTTGACTTTGACTTTGAATTAAAGTGGGGTTAACGCCATCTCTTAAAACAGTGTTACAATAATATATCTTCGGTTTTTCTGGTACAAAATGCTGACGTATCATTATAACCCAGTAATACTGTTTTAAGAGATTGTGGTTGTAAGTATTTATGCAGGAGCGTTGGTGGCTCAATGGTGTGGAATATTGTCTTCCAATCTGGAGAACGCTAGTTCAAATCTTGACACGTACAAATGTGATTTCGAATTTTCAAAATTATATAAACACTATCCAACGCTCTTACGGTGAATGAACACACCGTGAGGAAATTTGAGTGATGATGAGACGCCTGCGAAGAGATTGAAAGGTTGTGCGTGAAGTCTGCTGATTCACACCGGGCCTGCGTGGACGACTAAGCCTATACAGTGTAGGCTAGTGATCCATCGGTGGGGACGTTTATTGAGCTGATGATGATATTAATCCTAGTCTATGTTTTTGTACATTCATTGGATTGTAGAAGAAAGTGATTTTTCAGGCGTTTAATCTCACCAATATACGTCCGTACCCCTCCAGGCCGATACCACGGTGTAAAGAAGGGAACAAATCGCTGTATAAACTTAATATCGTCTAAATTGCCGGGTAGGGGGCCGCGGGCGGGTCGGCAAACATCTGTAGCTTTTATTGCAATCATCGCGTATTGATTCCGGTTATAGCAGTGCCGGATAATTTGGAGATTAATGGCGTGTTAGGTTTTCTTATGTCTCAGAACTGGCTATATAGTAACGCTGTCACTTAAGATAGGTGTCTAGTATGTACGGCAGAATTTCAATCCGCCATTTTACTCAAGATTAATTTTAATATGTGGTTCAAATCATTTATTATGTAAAGTTTTACAATAAAATAATAATATTACATTTACAAAATTAATAATAATAATATAGCAAACAACTTCGATATGCAATACTTAACGTTGGAAACTTTTTTGGCTAAATGTGTTGTTTATTTGTTTTTAGTCATATGTGCAATTAAGACTGTTTGATTCTTAAATTAAAATTAATAAAAAGATATAAAGCATATGCATGCAGAAAAATTGTTATTTCAATATAACAAACATACAGTCCAATTTTATTTCTATGTATAGATCGCATCTTAAATTTAGAAGTACGAGCCTGATTTAACTGCCTGCTCGTACACATATGACTCCTTCCGCTGACCTATCCAATAAAAATTACGATGAAATATATCATCATCAGCTCATATACGTCCCCACCGAGGGGCACGAGCCTACCCGTAAAGGGTCGTCCACGCGGGCCCAGTGGGGATTCACGCACAACCTTTGAATTTCTTCGAAGGCGTGCTCAGGTTTCCTCAGGATGTTTTTCTTTACAGTAAGAGCGTCGGATAAACGTACATATAAAAAGAAAATATTTTGTTACGTGGTGAGATTTGAACCTGCCCTCTCCAGATCGGAAGGCAACAGTCCACACCAACAAGCCACCGACGCTCTTGATGATGATAAAATATTACTTATACGTAAATCCAGGAAATTGTTATTAAATTTTTATCGTAACGTAAAACTAATAAGTACTGATAAAATACCCATAATAAATTCAATATACCGGCTAATGATGGGCAATATACCGGCTAATGATGGGCAATAAAAAAGATAGTTAATACAATGATTGTGATAATCGATCATTAGCAAGGAAATAAGGCTTAGGTATAATCACTTTACTGACATACTAGCGCCGTTCCGTGGGTTTTACTGCATGGTAATTTTTCAATACATAGTATAAAATTAAGTCGCTCTTTGTCCCTATATTCATATGTATGCTTAAATCTTTGAAACTACGCAACGAATTTTGATAGAGACACGCGGGCCCAGTGCGGGTTGGACGACGTCACGCACAACCTTTGAATCTCTTCGTAGGCGTGCCCAGGTTTCCTCACGATGATTTGCTTCACCGTAAGAGCGTCTGATAACGTACATATATTTTTCGAACATTCGAAAACACATTGGTACGTGGCGGGATTTGAACCTCAGCCCTCCCGGTAGGAGGGCGACAGTCCACACCATTGAGCCACCAACGGTCTATAATACGTATGCACAAAAAAACGTATAGTAGTATGATTATCCGTTGTTTAGTACCCATAATACAGGCTTCACGCTTAACTTGCGGATTTATGGCGCTGTGTGAATGTCAGTGGATATTAAAAAAAATATATATAAAGGTTTTATCATTGTGTAAAATTAAACTAGAGTCACAAGTACGGTCTGGGTGCTAATCTATCTAATTATTTACTAACGGTAACATCAAATCTGTGAATGTACAGGTGATACTTAGCAAATATAATAATTGTGAGTGGATTGTCATATCTAACCGATACTGCGCACGTGTCTTTTCACAAGGGGTTGTGATAATTAATGTTTATATAAACTTGATATCATACATTTGAATAAGCTTGGGGAATTTTGCTAATCGTGTTTTGATGATCAGATTATCATCATCATCAGCCTATGACGTTCCACTGCAGCGATATGTCTAATTAGGTTTGTTTAAAGGTGTTCCGTGCATCTTTATGGTCCTTCGAGACCGGATATGAACCAGCGACATATGGGTCATCCGGCTCGAAGGACCATAAAGATGTACGGAACACCTTTAAATGATACTGTTTTAGTTGATTTAAGAGTTTATTGATATAATTTGTCTATGACTGATACAATTGATATGAGTGCGCGTCCGTCTTGATGTCGGTGAAAACGTGTTCTGTCTAAGGTTAAGTAAATGACGTGTAAAATGAATTGACCTAATTAGAAATATCGCAGAATATGATTAAATGCACAGTTGCACTGTACAGTAGTTATGTGTGGGTGAGAAAAGAGGAGTATTTTTTCGGAATAATTTATCGCTGTTGGCCGCAGGTGGTTTTCACAGCTTTACCGGACGATTGGCGAGCGCAGATGGCTCTCAGCCTTAAAAATTTACACAACGCGCCTCTGGGCGTCCGGGCCCAATGCGGAATTTATAGAAGATAATAACTGTCTATCAGTGGTAGGTCTCCTTTAATGCCGCTCTGTCTTAATTATGCGTATCACTTACCATTAGGTGAGCGCAATGACCGTCCCGTTCACTTATGACATAAAAAGGACAAGGAGTGCTTTTCTGACCATTTGAAAGATAAAAACTTTAGCTATCCAGTTACCTCACTTGCTCAAAAAAGTTCAAACGATTTTTGAAAGAAAACACTTAGTAACAAGACATTCAATGTTATTAAAAGTACTCAGTAAAATTCTCCATCCGATAGTTTGGCAGCATAAATGTGCAGTGATCTGAACTCGCAGAATTGGTTGGTGCACCAACCACTGTGGCCGTCGGTGCAGCGGCATGAATCACATTCGTCCATGTACTTCTCACCTGGTATGCATTTGAAGAACGGGTTCTTGATTACTGCGAAGAAAACCTTTATATTCATCAGCATTCTATACGTAAACTAAGTACTTGATAGCATATTCGGATTTAAGAGAACTAATTCAAACTCAAATATACTCATTCATATAAATGTTTTAAAGATACTTTTGAATCATCAATTATTAATATTTAGGTATATGTACTTTTTATGACTCTACTACCAAAAAGGTAGTAGAGTCATGAAAAGGACATTCGAGAAGAGCAGACAAGAAGCTTGATAGCTTTTTTATTTTTATTTATATATTTTTTTATTTTTAATTAATAAAATTACATCTACAGACTCATGGTCCGTACTCTTTTTAGTTTAAGATTATTTTGTAATTTAATTATTATAATATTATGTTAGTGCTCCGCGCATGGGGCAAAAGAATTGGTTAAAGGGGGAATGGGATAGTTTTTCTTTTAAACTTTTTGTAATATTGGTTACATAGTTTTGTCATTACTTGTAAGTCTAGTTAAAATAAATGATTTTGTGTCTGGAACACAAGTCAAACATGAGCAGGTGGCAATTTCACCAGCCTCTATATTCACGGATATTTTTGCAGACCGTAAGCGTCTTTGGCTGCGGATTAATATGGCCTATGGAAATGCTTTTATTTGATAAGCAAACAAGCAGACGGTTCACCTGATGTTAAGTGATACCGTTACTTAAAACACTCGGTATTCTTAAGAAGCAAGTAGTGTTATTTATATTCTACGTGTACAAGACGGTCAGGACAGATCTAAGGTCTCTTATACTCGATAATTAAACTAGCTACAATGCCCTCATCCCGAAACACAAATGTGCAGAACATTTCTGTTTCACGGGACGATATCTGACGACTCAGTATCTAGTCTACCACCTAGTAAGGTGTGTGATGCTGACCTTCAAAAAGTGAAAGTTAAAAATAATAAAATAGAAGGGTGTTTCATGCTTCCAGTTATCACACTCACTCCGCAAAAACTAAACTCGTGCTGCTTCAGATCAGTTTTCTATGAGGCCGTGGTATGACGCCGATTAAGGCCTACTGTGACAAAATCTTCATATTTAACTTGGAAAAGTTTGAATTTATTACCAGTGCATCTTAAGCAAGGGGTGCTTCTTTCACACAGGGCTGTAACTGTAGGTTCGCAGTAAACGCACGATGGCATGGCTCTGGAATCAAGATTAAATCGTTATTCTCATACATATAAACAATACAGGTATAGTGTTAAAAACTTACTCTCCCCGCAGGTGCCATTAGAAAAACAACCATAAAGAAGATAATGGGTAGCAGCTATCTTCCTTTTCTACTTTCCACGGTACCTTTGAGTTTATGGAGAAACTCTCAAATAATAGGAGGAAGTCCGGTAATAGGAATTTGCCGAAGAAATTTAGCGAAACGTGGTCGCTCACTAAGGGCCTCTTGAATAGGTTCAAGGTTGCTCAGCGTGCTATGGAGAGGGGATATGTTAGGTGTTTCCCTACGCGATAAGATCGCAAACGAGGTTATCCTTAGGAGAACTAAGGTGACTAACTTAGCCTAAGCGAGGAAATTATGGCCAAACATTTTATTATCGTGTTCAGTTACTATCACATGGACCTCATGTTTGTGTCTCATGTTCAATAAAAAAAATGTAGTCGGACTAAGGGCCCATTTTTGTCAGATCTTTTTTGGGCTGGGCTATTAAATTAAGTAAAGCAGTGATGGTGGTCTACCTGCAAGCACCAGAGTCCTGAGCCTCGCATAACAAGCAGTTCTTGTTCTCAGGAACCAGAGTAAGAGAGGTTTCTTCTTCCCAGTATTGATGAGGAGGTTTCGGCTTCACGAACTGTGACACCACGTATCTATGGATTTATTTATGTCATAAAGTGAAAAATTTCACTATTGAGATACAATACCGATTCCATTTGAAGATAAGCAGAAAAAGGGCCCTGAACTTACGCCTGTGACCCTGGTCGGTAGATAGGGGGTGACTCCTCATTGGACCCGCCTATGGAGCTGAGGGTGCCTGGAAGAGGGGCTCCATGGATGCGTGATCTTGGATCTAGAAATACACCTCAACATTATCAAACTTGGCTTTTCTAGGTAGTAGACTTGGTACTGAGTCATCTACGAGTAGGTAGGTACCACCGCAGTGCCAGATATCGTCCCGTGAAACACGAGTGTTTTGTACTTAGTTTGTGTGTTTCAGGAGGAGGGCACTGTAGCTAGTGAAATTACCGGATATAAGACACCTAACATCGGTCGTCTCGAGTGACGGGCGCAGGCTAGTGTTGGTGAAAAATAGTGACATATATTGTTAGATATTAATTTGCGTCGGGTTTCATTGGTGTGGACTTTTGCCTTTCGATCTGGAGTATGCAGTTTCAAATCCCGCCTCGAACAATGTGTTTTCCAATTTTCGAAATTATATGCACGTTTATCCGACGCCCTTATGGTGAAGGAAAACATCGTGAGGAAACCTGCGCACGCCTGCGATGAGACTCAATGTTGTACGTGAAGTCGGTCTATCCGTACTGGGTCCGCGTGAACGTCTAAGGCCTATACACCCTTTACAGGTAGGCTCATACCCCTCGGTGGGGCCGTATAATGAGCTGATGACAGTGGCGTGCACTCTATATATGCAAAAAAGCATATCCTGTGCGTTCAGACAACCCGGAAAATTGCCAACATATAAAATGATTCCCACTTATGCGCTCATTTTCCTCTACAGATTTGAAACCATAGTCGATGTGATGTCATTAACAGCACTTTGACTAAAAATTAAATTACTTTTTTTTTGCGATTAGTGTCACTCACTTTGCATACCCTTCTCATAGTCTCTGTGCACGCTGCTGGCTGATGATGATGAAGTCGTCTACATGGTAGTCCTGAATCCCAAAGAATTATAAAAAAATCATGAAAGAAATATTTACTCACCATCTCCATAACTGAGGACTGACTTAAAAAAACATATCAAAAGTATAGTCATAAGCATTGTTAAGCCTACAGATTGAAGCCCGGTCTAGCCAATGCTGCGTAATTGATCAGTGCACGCCAATTACGAGGATTGGCTTAAACTGACCTGATATATACAGGGTGTGCGATAGTACAATAGTTATTATTATTATTTTTTACTACCTGAACCCGGAACCTAGTCAGCATGGATTTTAACAAAATTTAATTATTTGTTTAGTGTTTTTTAGGGTTCCGTAGCCAAATGGCAAAAATCGGAACCCTTATAGATTCTCTGAATAGTTTATTTTCATTGACAGTGTTTTGTAAAGCCTATAATTAATATAAACTAGTGCTTTCTAAATAGCGCTAAATCAATTGAAACTGAATGCAGCACGTTTTTTACTTCTAAAGATGCAGTAACACACTATTCCCATTGACGGGGGTAGTACATAAATATATATCCGCTGAAACTTACACAGCGCCATCTAGTCCCATATTAAGCAAGGAGCTTGTAGTTAGGGCACTAAGCAACTGATTAAGATACTTACATTCTTTTTTGTAAATATATGCATATTATACATAGCAACACCGAAACCACTACGAACAGACATGTTCATGCACACAAATGTTTGCAATGCCTTGGGATTGAACCCGGAACCATTGATGTATCAGCAAGTCTCGACCATTACACTACATGGGCCATCTAGATGTGTGGAAATTGAGTCAGTACTAAAACACCAGAAAACTAAAACCAGACGAAACTCCATTACTCCTACAGTCTAAGCTAAGAGTTCATAATGCAGCACCCTGTACCAAGCATCTCTCCAATTAACAACATAAATCGCATATCGGCCGATCGCGCTTGTTAACGTACGGATTAAACCCTGTATATACAATTTTATTACACCATTTGTATGCAAACACGTTAGCACATGTTGGATAGCGTCTAGCATGTTGACAAGTTTAGCAACTATTGCAAGGGTCAATAATAAATAAATAAATATACATCGAAAACACCCAGACCATACAAACAGACATGTTCCTGCACAATGTTTGTAGTGTCCGGGGATCGAACCCGGAACCCTTGGTGTTGCAGCCAACGTCTCAACCGCAACACCGAATGGGTCATCAATTACGGAATGGTGACCGAAATTATTTTTCCAGACCCTCCGTGTTTTAAAGGCACGTGGGATAACACTCTCACCATACATATCCTTTGTAAGGTTTCTCAACATCATCATCTGCTCATTATACGTCCCCACCGAGGGCGAGCCTACCCGTATACGGTGAATATGTCTTAGTCATCCACGCGGGCTCACTACGGATTGGCGACTTCATGCACAACCTCTGAATTTCTTCGTAGACATGCGCAGGTTTCCTCACAATGTTTTCTTCACATAATTTCGAAAATTCGAAAACACACTGTTCATGGCGGAAGTCAATCCAAATCGGAAGGCCTGTTGCCTTGTGGTCCGGTGAGTTATCGGTTCTCACTGTTATTACAGCATAATATGTCACTTCTAAACAAACGCATTTCATGTTTATTGACTGGCTCGGGCGAGCGAGTTGACGAATAAGTCGCCCAATCGTCCATAGATTTTACGCACTATGTGCCCTGCACACTGTAATGTCAGTAACTCTATGGTATAACTATGTTGATCACTTTAGTACTACTGATGACTTCATTCCGGATCTGACTACGTCGAGTAATACTAAACATAACATTATACATAACACGTTGACTATCTTGAGCTTAATTAAAAACCATCTTCTTCAACTTATCGCGGTCCCTGTGTGGATAGGTGTCCCATTCCACGCCAGATATCCTGGTCCTCAGCTTTTCTCACCCAGCCTTCACCAGCGAACCTT
>PQWD01013086.1:0-23107 GCA_019425675.1 Leucinodes orbonalis
TATTACGTGTAGGCTCGTGCCCCTCGGTGGGGACCGTTTAATGAGCTGATGATGAATATCTCTTGAACACAAATTATTATCATTCACTGTTACATTATAACATAACGCAATTCTGTGAAATACTTTTTACTTAAACAAAAGCATAATGTAATTATTTTCATCACATTCAAATGTTTTAGGTTAAGAGAAAACAATTTAATTGCCTGAAACCATTTTAATTGAAGTTTAACTCAGATTTTTTCTAAACTACTCTAAATGATAATAGAAATGTTTTAAGTGTGCACGAAGGGGCCGCATCGACTAGAGTGATATCACAAGCCTTTAAGTAAGCTTATCAGCAAGCAATGTCCTAACGATCTGGGAGAAAAATCACACAAAGTCACTTTGACAATGCGGGCTTTCCGCGGAACTCGAAACAGGAAACTCAATACGTCGACTACTAAATGACAGTCGCAGTATTTTAATTCTCTTCAACCTGAGTTAGTACACTACATGAAATAGTCTCCTCCATTGAGTGCCAGACTTCGGTGGCTGTTCTCTTAAGATCGTTAGGGCCCAGCTTCAAATTCCGCCATGTTACAATGTATTTTCGAATTTCGAAATTATATGTACGTTATCCGACACTCTTACAGCGAAGGAATACACCGTGAGGAAACCTGAGACGCCTGCGAAGAGATTAAAAGGTAGTGCGTGAAGTCGGCTCATCCGCTCTGGGCCCGCGGACGACTAAGCTATACACCCATAAACGGTTAGCTGTACAAATAAAAGTGAAAATGTCTGTATGATAAATCCAGCGTCTATACAGATCCTCTACAAAACATATTTGAAATGTAAATATTCTGGATAAATTACCAGAATATAAAACCGAGCACCGTTGACTTTTTGTCGATTAATGAACCCCTCCTCGGTCTTCCTCCCATAATTACAGTTATTTCTCTCATCTTTCATCTCCTCTTTGTTATGTGATATTTGTATTTGCAACTTGGAAAAATGCGAAATTGTTATCATTACTCATATTTTGTACTCAAGTATTATGATGTTCGTAATTCACAAAAATCCTTTGAAATTTCGTACTACCAGTGCTAAGACCAAAGATGTCATTTCATGTAAGTTTATTATTATGCAAAAAATTATTCGTATCCCTATAAGACATATATGGGCATAGAACAAATAGCCGATGGGGCGTAAAGTGGTGATGATGATCCATATAAATCGTACCAGAAAGACTACCCTATCGCAATCCATGAATACTCTTTACTACAAAAGAGCTTTATGTACGTTGCCAACTAATTTGAGGTTGGGAATATGGTGAAAGAGAAATTTTAGACCTACGGTAATGTTTTGTAATTTTAATCACTTTTTCCGCCGTAGGTGTTTTCCCCTGCTGAACTAGGGATTGTCCAACGGTTTGCTGTAATACCGACTCGGCCTTATAAGTCCTTATATATACCACATTATCAGCTCATCAAACGTCCCCACCGCGGGGCACAAGACGGGGTAAGGGGTCCACACGGGCCCAGTGCGGATTTGACGCTTCACGGACACACTTAAATCTATTCATAGGCATGCGCACGTTTCCTCACGATTATTTTTTTCATCGTAAAAGCATCGGATAAAAGTACAAAAATTTCGAAAATACATTAGGACGTGGCGGGATTTGAACTTGCACCCTCCAGATTGGAAGGCATCAAGGCTCTTATTATATCTCTATATCAAGATGATTTTATTCATTCTCAACGTAATATTTATTAAAGTCTAAAGTGTGCGCGCCTCGCTAGGTAGTCGCGTGCTATCCCATTGTCAATTAATCGACGCCAAATAGAAGACAATTGTATTGCAACCTTATAAGGCTGCGTAACGGCCCGCCGGCCAATTACGGTGGCCTCCAACCACCCCGAGTGGCAACGATGCTCACGGAAATCTTAAACATACCAACCTCTTTTGTTAATATTCTTAAACCACGACGACCCATTTGGTGTTGCGGTTGAGAGGTCGAAAGCAACGCCAAGGGTTCCGGGATCGATCCCCGGGCAGTACAATGTGTGCATGAACATGTCTGTTAGTAATGGTCTGGGTGTTTTCTATGTATAATATATAAGTATGTATTTCCAAAAAACATATATATATATATATATATGCATGATAATTAGTACCCATAATACAGGGTTTACGCTTAACTTGGGGCTAGATGGCGCTGTGTGAATGTCAGTGGATATTTATTAATTAAAGATGAATGGGATATGGCCAATTAAAAGACTTCCAAATCGGCCAAGACAATTTGTCTCAAGGCCACTCATCAAGGGAGATAAAGGGATCCAGAAAAGTAACCATCTCACTCCGAACATGCAGTCTCTCGGTTTTCGGATTAATAATCAGAGATTCCAGGAACAGGATTATAACTCTTATTATTTCGCATTAAGAACCATTAAATTACCCTAGAATAGGATACTTGTATCAAGGTTTCTATATAAAACAAATAAAATTAGACAAATATATATTAGCAGAAAGTTTTATTAATATATTCTTATACCTTATTTTATAACTATATTTTTTTTTTCATTTTCGTAAATTTTATTTAAATAAACTTACAGAATAAAAACACTATAACACTAACAACAATCTAAAAAAACTTAAAAATAAAATATTATAATTAAACTAGACTATATTATGCAGTTTAAGTTAACTAATTCCCCTTTATATTTTCATAATAGCCTACGCTAAATAAACTCTATGTAAACGATCTTATAAGCATTTCGGCAAATAACAATAGCAGAAAATTTTTTTTCATCATCAGCCTGTAACAATTTACTGCAAGGCACAGACCTTCCCACACTTGCTGTAATCCACCACCACGCGTTGGGACCTCGGCGTAGTCTAATAACTCCGAGATTGGGACTGATTGATTGTTTGATAGAATATAAACTCGCCAATACCTTAACGACAGTCTTCCTCTTCTTTATCAGCATACGTCCCCACCGAGGCGAGGGGCAGGAGCCCCTACTAGCTACCCGTGGAGGGTATATAGGCCTTAGTCGTCCACGCGGGCCCAGTTCGAATTGGCCGACATAACGCACAACGTTGAATCTCTTCGCAGGTGTGCGCAGATTTCCTCACCATGTTTTCCATCACCGAAGTCTCCCTCTTACTAAATATTGAAGTCATATTGATTCGTTATACTAATTGGAGACAGATGAATGGACCCACATCGCACTTTGTTGAAGCGAAATATTAAACTTATTCCGGATTCCCGCCGAGTAACATTAATTGTGAAACAATGTTTCTTACAATTTGAATTCATAACAGTTATTGAAAAAATGGACGTACCTAAAGAGGACATGGAAAGTCGATCTTTTAGAGCGATTCGGAACGTGATCGCCATAATAGGTGCTACCTCTGTCAGGGCGTGAGAAATGTTATGAAAAATATAAGCAAATTATTTTCGATACCTTTGGTACGGGAGTACACTTTATACGGGACTTAAGGTCTTATATTTATTTATTTTACTCGGGACTAGAGTCAGCTTACAAGTTTAAAATGTATTTAAGGTTCTGATTGTCTCTTTGTCAATCTAATTTAAACAAATAGGTAAAACGGCGATTGAAACTATCGCATGGGACCTATTTTTCATCAGCTGTTGTAAGTGTTTGTCAGTTTGCAGGTAGTAATTAACTATTTTGTCACTCGCACTAAAGCTTTAAAGTCCTCGTGAAAAACTAAGTTCTCTGGGCATCCACGACGTTTGTTCGTGAGGTAAACAAATGTGTTGTTGTCAAAAATATGTTAAATTTCACGGTAAAAAGTATCGCAATAATTTAGCTGTTAAATATTCCACTCATCAGCGGGATCGTTTTTTCTTTAATTTTAATTACCATACCGCAATTTTAAAAGAACCTTTTTTCATTTTTCCAAGATTGATAATTACGGTTGATTGGAAATTTCGATTAAGATTTATGGCTATTTGATCTAATCAAAAAAGAATTGGAACCCCTAGGGATGATATTAAAACATTGTTGTTGGGTCAATGACGCTGCTTAGTATGCTGGCTTTTTGGAGGTTCATAATCCTCGTAACCTTCCCTCGTTTTTTAATAATTATATCGATGTTTTGTTAAGAAATTAACATACGCGGTGCATATCACCAATATCACATAGCTGTCCTCGTCATGATTACAATACGAAAAAAAAATATCAATAGTATTTAAATTTTTTAATAATATTTTTTCTATTCCTAACGAATACCGATCATAACATTTACTAGGTGGTAGACTCGATACTGAGTCGTCTAGGTAGGTCCACCGCAGTGCCAGATATCACCCCGTGAAACAGGAGTGTTATGCACTTTTGTGTTTCGGGCTGAGGGCACTGTAGCTAGTGAAATTACCTACCTAACATCTGTTGTCTAGGGTGACGGGCGCAGTGCGGCATTGATAAAGGATAATAACTGTCTATCAGTTTTTGGTCTCCTTTAATGCCGCTCTGTCATGGTCTGGCGTATCACTTACCATCAGGTGAGCGTCCAGGCCGTCCTGTACACTCATAACATAAAAAAAATCGCAAAATAAATTGCTATGATAATTATAAAGAAGTATGAAATGCTTTACCTATGTAGCGTTGATTTTATTATAATTGGCATGATCATAGGAAAACACTTGGTCCATTTTAATAAATTTTATCTTTTAAATGCAACAACTAGCTCAAGCCAAAGTACTGGCAACTTACACAAGCCAAAACTCAAAAAGTTCACATGCCTTGGACCACATTGATTTACACAAGGTTTCCTCTTTCTCGAACTTGACATAAAGAAGATATCATCATCATCAGCTCATTAAACGTCCCCACCGAGGGGCACGAGCCTACCCGTATAGGGTGATTAGGCCTTAGTCGTCCACGCGGGCCCAGTACGGATTGGACGACTTCACACACAACCTTCGAATCTCTTCGCAGGCGTGCATGAAGGTTTCCTCACGATGTTTTCCTTCACCGTAAGAGCGTCGGATAACGTACATATATTTTTCGAAAATTCGAAAATACATTGGTACGTGTCGGGATTTGAACCTCAGCCCTCCCGGTAGGAAGGCGACAGTCCACACCACTGAGCCACCGACGCTCTAAGAAAGAAGATATACCTATTCCTATTGTCTAAAATGTGAAGTCTTTTCTAGAAACGATCCCACAAAATAACAGTAGATTATCCAAACGACTTGGAATGAAACTTAAAGAAACAAAGAACTAAGATCAAAGCCCAACAGTTGTAGCATATAATCCACAAAGGGTTTTATTAAAAATTCCTTATGACTTGCCCAAGAATTTTAATTTAGAAACACGCTCTTAATATAGACGTCGTTAGCCTGTCTGAGATTCGTTTAAGACTACGTTTTATATCCAATTTTGATACTTCGAACAATAAATCTAAAATATTTTTGTGTTTGTTGTACCATTTTGTTTGAAAAAATATTATTAATATTTTAAAAAGGAATGGTTTCCTTTAAATATATAATTTCATAACATTATCCGGATAAATAAATTTAATATTAATTTATTATGTCATAAGAAGACAAGCAAATCAAACTAATCGGTAAAAAAATATAGGAACATAATAAAGTCCACTTCTGCTTTTCGTTGTATTTTTGCATAATTTGGATATCTTTGTAGTAACCAATTGGTCAATTACTTATAATTACATTCGAAAAGCCTGCTTTATAAAACTTTAGTAGTGAATACAACATACTTATTAAAAACACTAAAAAACTTTAGAGAGTAACAACACATAAATGAAAAACATTGCACATTGTTATTAAAAAAATACTATTTAACCCGTTTCGGTAATGTAATGATCAGAAATGATTTAATCCGTAACAGAACTAAAGTTACCGACATAGCCGGGCCAGATCAGCAAGTTAAAGTGCAGTGGACTGGTCACGTATGTCGCAGAACCGATGGCCGTGGGAGCAGACGAATTCTGGAGTGGAGACCGCGTCTTGGCAAGCGTAGCGTAGGACGCCCTCAGGCCCGATGGACCGACGACTTGCGAAAGGTCGCTGGTGGAAGCTGGATGAGAAAAGCGGAGGACCGGGATATCTGGCGCAAAATGGGGAAGACGTATGTCCAGCAGTGGACTGCTATAGGTTGAGGAGAGAGATAGGGGGTAATGTAATGACATATGTCTCAAACTAAGCTATGTAACTTTTCAAAGTCATTCGTGTCGATATTTAAATCATGTGAAGCTACCAAGGCCGCTTCTAAGTAAAAAGAAAGTACAAAGAAGTTGTTCAAGAGTTTTATGTTTGTGTTTAAGCCACGTCAGGGTTCCGCCCATCGACGTTTGTTTGGGTAAAGTTTTTAAAAGAATACCTGCAAAACTCTTTCAGTTACAGCATAGCTAAGTTTGTTAACTCGAAATTATGGAACATGGTTCCGTATAGACCTTGATCAATACCAGCTATATATAAAAATTAATTGATGCAATTGCAGTAGGGGCTTTCATATAATGCAGTATTAGGTAAGGTTAACATAGATTCCCACATAATCCATTACGTCTGACTTTAATGTTAGAGAGCGTCGGTGGCTCAATGGTGTAGACTGTCGCCTTCCTACCGGTCGGGCTGAGGTTCAAATCCCGACACGAACCAATGTGTTTTCGAATTTCCGAAAATATATGTACGTTATCCGACGCTCTTACGGTGAAGGAAAACATCGTGAGGAAACCTTCATACACGCCTGCGAAGAGATTCGAAGGTTGTGTGTGAAGTCGTCCAATCAGCACTGGGCCCACGTGGACGACTACGGCCTAATCACCCTAAACGGGTAGGCTCGTGCCCCTCGGTGGGGACGTTTAATGAGCTGATGATGATGATGATTAATGTTGTCAGCAGTTGCCAGATATGTACAGTCTGTAAAGTAACCTGAATTACTGCCAAAAAAAATCTTAACAGTTCATAAGAAAAATATAAAATAATAATTCCCGACCAAGTTTCTGTAAGTCATGTAACGTGAATATCTTAATCTTAATATGTTTAAAAGGTATGGTTATCTTAATATGTTAATATGGTTGAATTTCAAATACTTTCCTGGAACGAGATTTTAAAATACCTACGAGTATTATACAAATAAAAAGTTATTGGGTAAGTATCTTTCGGTCCAACAGCAAAATGGTTTAATTGTTAGTTGCATCAACCCTACTAAAACCTATATAAAACGCTCCGAACTCATTTGTTTCACGCACAAAAACATGAAACTCCCTTTCATTTGTTTCTCGAGAGAAAGACAGCAAGAATCAAAGAAAAAGGTACATAGTTATCACAATTATAATTAAAAAGTTGTTAAGTATTCTTATTTTCTTAATTCTAACAAGAATTTTTATATTGGCATTCCATTTTAGGTCAATTTCGTGAAACGAAGCCAATCTTTTATTATTTACTCTGCGTGGAATTTATTAGGGCCCTTATTATAACGTTTTGCGATGGAACATTTATATTATTTGCACTGCTTATGTATATCACGAGATTTTACATTGTTGGGACATGATTAATGTCCCAAAAAGGGCGTCGCAACAAATAACACAAAAAAAATGTTTCGGACATTTTGTATTTATTTACTAAATTCAGATGATAACAATTAATGAGAGTGAGATTATAAAAAAAGATAACAACAAAAATAAATTCAAACAATATCAATTTATAATAATCATGTCGAATATCCCTTTGAACGCCAGGAATCCTGACAATAGAAAATCAATTCTTTCTGACGTCTTTTGGTGTCCTTGGTGTTCATAGGGATATTAAAATCATCATCATCATTCTCAGCTCATTTAACGTCCCCACTGGTCCCCACCAACGTGCACGAGCCTTCCTGTAAAGGGTGTATACGGGCCACACAGGTCCACACGGGCCCAGTACGGATTGGACCACTTCACGCACAACCTTTGAATCTCTTCGCAGGCGTGCGCAAGTTTCCTCACGATGTTTTTCTTCAAAGGATAATGAACATATAATTCGAAATTCGAAAACACATTGGTACGTCGCTTGATTTAAACCTACGCCCTCCCGATCGGAAGATAACAGTTCATACCATTTGATTTAGCCCCTGACAATCTCATTACATCACATTATAATACGTTTTTCAATATAATCCAAAATCTGTCCAACTAAAAAGAATACATTGTTTGATTAGGGGCTGTTGCATTAGTTTCTTAAAATGCGCTACATGCTATCGTAGTATTATAATAAATTTGCATTAAGACTTCATACGACTAAAATAACACGTTTGTGAAATCCACTCTACGATGAAGCACGGCTTGTTTAATGTAAACCAAAAGTAAATTTAGAGGATTTAAATGAGGGTCTCCATTAGAATTTAGATCCCTTTACTGAAATAAACTAGCCCTTAAAATATATTTTTTCAAAGTTTTAAATGTGGTTCTGATTCATTTAAGAAAATAATGGAAAGCCTAAGTATTTTTATTTAATTACGATCATAGAAGTATTAAGTACTTAATGCTTTTATCAATTTTATTCTCTATTTTTCTTTAAGCTGCATTAAAACAAACAGTAATATAGTATTAAATGCATGAAGCTCAAAGGAGGTACTTCAAATGTATATAATATTGTATAAGCGGTCTATAGAATGCAGTGTTCAGTGACGTTATTAAATAAAATAAATTAATCTTGTCCATTAAAGACAGAAAAATACGGTAACCTCCCAGCACATAATAGATCAGCAGATTTTGAGTACAAAAATATTGATTGAAATATCTATAAAACAAGCTTATTGTACCTACCTGGTAGTGTTTTGTTAGGAGATATAAAATATATGTAAACCATTTCACCTTATTGTAAATGACACCGCCGCACATGTATATTTTCGATACAAGAACAATTGACTACTTAGCTAGTAGGTCCTTTCAATCAGAATACTTACGCTCCTTCTTTAAGGTCTCAACGTACGATGACAAAATGTGGCAGCAGGAACGAGTCCTTGCGAGTTAGGATTAAAAAAATAATAAAATTGTATTTTCTGTTACAGAAACGCCAATACGATGTTGATGTTTACGATCGCACATATGCAATTCCAATGGCGGTACTCAAACTGGGTGGTCTCAGAATTACAAGGAAAGACTCCACGCTCGTCAGGTAAGTAGAGTCGGTTAGTAACCTAACCCCACTAATATGGTATGACTGACTAAAAATCATATTTTTTCACATGTAGATTATTTATCACCGAGAGCGTCGGTGGCTCAGTGTTGTGGACTGTCGGCTTCCTACCGGGAGGACTGAGGTTCAAATCCCGACACGTACCAATGTATTTTCGAATTTTCGAAAAATATATGTACGTTATCCGACGCTCTTACGGAGATGGAAAACATCGTGAGGAAACCTTCATGCACGCCTGCGAAGAGATTCGAAGGTTGTGTGTGAAGTCGTCCAATCCGCACTGGGCCCGCGTGGACGACTAAGGCCTAATCACCCTATACGGGTAGGCTCGTGCCCCTCGGTGGGGACGTTTAATGAGCTGATGATGAGATTATTTATCGGTGATATGATTCACAATAAAATATATATAATACATACAACATCGGCTCATGACACGTCCCCACCGAGGGGCACGAGCCTACCGTACCCGTAAAGGATGGTTACGCTGTAGTCGACCACGCGGGCCCAGTGCGGATAAGCCGACTTCACGCACAACCTTTGAATCTCTTCGCAGGCGTGCAAACATTTGCTTACGATTTTTTCCTTCACCGTAAGAGTGTCGGATAATGTAGCACATAATTTAGAAAATTCGAAAACACATTGGTACGTGGCGAGATTCGAACCTGCGCCCTCCTGATCGGAATGCTACAGTTCACACCAATGAGCCACCGACGCTCTTGTATACAATACATACTACAGGTCAAATAATAATAAAACTGTTCATTGCTTTGTCACAATTCTATAGTAGACAACATGACGTACAACCGACGTAGGGTGTAGAACGCCTTCCGACCCGAAGGAGAGAAAGAAAGTTGTGAAAGGTTGCTGGAAAAGGCTGGATACAAAAATCTGAAGACCGGAATATCTGGGGAGGCCTATGTCCAGCAGTAAAATGCAGTAGATTGAAGTAAGTCAGAGAGAAATGACCTACAACATGTAATCACAAAATTTTTCTGTATATGGGTCTTAGTTTAGTCATAGGTATAAAAACACCAATTAAAATTGGACCCGCCTAGTGAGTTTCAGACTTATTTGACAAAGAAAAGTTCTATTTAATGTCAGATCTGAGTATCAATTTTTATATTACAACATAAGCAATTATGTATTTGTAGATACCAATTAAAAGTTAAATGCTCTAGAGCGATATTCTTGCTCAGTTTCAAAACAAGTTACGTAAACAAATATATTTTTTTAATTAAAATCTGGGTGATTCGAGTTGTTATTAGATTAACGATGTCCCTTTTGCAAATCTATATTTCAATTTAGATTTATTTAATTTGTAGCAGTTTACCTTGTTTTTTTTTCTACGAATACAATAAAACAAAAATACAAGTTAAGTTTGAAAGACAGAGCTGCTTCCGGTTATTAGCTGAAAGTTATGTCCCTGCTTTCTTTACTTACTGAAATAGCAGGAATGGTGACAATTCTAATCTATAGTCACCACACGGCATCAACTTATTTTATTTATATCACACTGAAAATCACACAGCGCCATCTAGCCCCAAACTAAGCATTAACTAAGCATTTCTAAACAATGAATAAACATACGTATGATTTTTTTTTGTAAATACACACATATTACACATAAGAACTGGGTGTTTCTACTAATACATACTGGCCTGTTCATGGACACAAATGTTTGTACTGCCCGGGGATCGAACCCGGAACGCTTGGTTTAGCAGCCCAAAATAGGCAACCTATCATCTATTTTTACAAACATAGTAACTATATTGTAATAAACTCAACATTTGGTAGACTATCAATGAATAGGATACGAATTCTGAGGTGTGGGTGTTTGTGAATGATACACAAGTATCAAATAAGAGTGCAACTCGCCCACCAGGTGGCGCTGCCGTCGCCGCCCTTGCCATTAACCTGATTACTTTACTCCCAATCAATTATATTTAACTTACTTTTTATTTCTTTGGACATTTTTTATTGTCACCGGCTAGGCAATTCAACGCGAAACTACTTGGTGATATATATTTTTTTATGTCATTACACACAGGATTCCAGGTTCGATCCCCGGGCAGTACACATATTTTGTGCATGAACATGGCTGTTTGTAATGGTCTGGGTGTTTTCTATGAATTACAAAAAAATATATATACGTATGATTATCTGTAGTTTAGTACCCATAATACAGGCATCACGCTTAACTTGGGACTAGATGGCGCTGTGTGAATGTCAGTGAATATTTATTATATTATTAAGTAAAGGGGATGATCAACTCGCCAACTGGTGGTAAGTGAAACGCCTAGACATGACAGATGCAGTGCAATTAATAATAACAGGTTATCATTATTTTAGACCACATAAATGTTATACCTGGTAATTATACAAGCGACAGTGCCTTCATCCCCAAGCACAGAAGAGCAAAACACTCCAATTACACGGGACGATGTTTGTCCCTAGACTACTTAGTACCTGCCGAGTCTACTATCTAGTAAATCTACAACAACGTTACTATAGCAAGTTTTTGTTTCTAATAATTATAATCTTAACCCAATCACACCGTTTATGGTTTCCGCGGTAACATCCCTTTGCCGTAAGCTGCCCCAGCTTTATTATGCATGTAGAGGCAGCAAGATATATGAAGTACATTAAACAACTACAAATATACGTGGGCCTGCCAGGTTAGGTTAGTTCCATGGCGTAGGAGGTCAGTCTAAACTGGAATTATTTTAGGGTCTTGGTTAAGTCATGGGAACCTTTTTGGCTTCACCGAAATCTACAGCTTTAGTGAGGATTGTTTGATTTGTGATTTTTTAGTTTATTGTCTGATATACTAAATATACTCGTAAACTTTGAGCGACCCCTTATCCGTAACGACAGATGTTAGTATGTATCCAGTTATTTAACTAGCTACAGTGTTCTATTCCAATCGAAATAGAGCACTGTAGCCAGCTTCAGCTACTCTGTTTTGCCATGCCTAAACATTGTATCTATACAATTTTTATTAAAAATACTCTACTATTTCAAGGGACACTTTCTGTCACTATGGTGAATTTCTACCTAAGCGACTTGATATGGAACCAACCACATTGTAATAAAAACGAAGTTTAGGCGATTCAAAATAATGCATTTATTTACATTGATTTAAAATAAGTGTTCCAAAGTCTACAAAATATTCTAAGCCTAGTTTATCGATTATAATATCTAATTCACAATTATTTGTTTTTGACGCAATTTTATTAGTAATCTGCAAATTCCCAAAACAAGGCTGTTTGAAAAAATGAGGCCATCGGAAATTTTGCAAACGCAGAGGTCTCGCAGCCTCTTTGAATCTCCAATTAATCATGTTTATCATCCGCAGATTCTGTTGGAACGTATTCTACTGGTTTGAATTCGTGAACCTGTTCGTGGTGACTTGGTTGGAGCTGATCAACATGGTGCAAACCGCTGGAGGTGGTTCCTTTCAAGATGCTATCGAGATATTCCGAATGATGCCTTGTGTCGGATACCTTTTACTCGGTAAGATATTTAGAAGTTTCAATTAGCATTGCAGGCAGAATCTCACTATTAAGGAGTAGGATAAATGCGAAATAACCTCTATTATCCCGGTGACACTCCACAGTTATGAAGAAAACTAAATTAATAAATTAAGAGTAGTATTCCTGCATAAGTCCCTTTAACTTTTGACCTAGAACTTAACAATAAATAAATAAATTACAACAGCGTCACAAAGCACCACCGAAGCAATCTAGACTGTACTATGAAAGCTAAACAACTCAAAATCCAAACTTTAAACGTTTTTGTTAATACGAGTATATCATTTGAAAATTTTTAGTAAACTCTCGTTGTCACATTACAGCCTAATATTCTGAGGACTATGTATGTTACTGTAGTTCTACGGATGTCTCCGTTCTGAATATTATCGCACTGAGAATCACCTAATTGCCCTTTCCATAGCACTTTGAGCAACCTTACTCGTAAGACTTGCAATTACACTTGCAATTGGGTTGTAGTTGAAAACATCGGTTTACTTTCGGTAAACCCAATGCTGAGATATGACCCTTTTGTATCATTGCAACACACATACACCCGAGATCAGCTACTATTTTGGAATTGTTTCTTTTGAATCTGTGTAATATTTGTTGTAATAGTTATTTTTATTCAACATTTTTTATTTTTTTGGCTGCTACACCAAGGGTTCCGGGTTCGATCCCCGGGCAGTACAAACATGTGTGCATGAATATGTCTGTTTGTAATGGTCTGGGTGTTTTCTATGTATAATATGGATGTATTTACAATATATATATATATATATAAGTATGTTTATCAGTTGTTTAGTACCCATAATACAGGCTTCTCGCTTAACTTGGGGCTAGATGGCGCTGTGTGAATGTCAGTGGATATTTATTTATATTTATTCAAAATTTATTGTGTGTGTTTTTTTGATACAAATAAAGTGGTTATTTATCTACATAATTTTATATTTTTAGCAATGGCAAAGTCATACAAAATAGTGTACTACCGACCGTTTATGAGAACCTGGTGTCTGAACTGCGGGAGATGTGGCCTCGGGGAGAGGTCTCGGAGGAAGAGGACCAGATCATCGGATCAGCTCTGACCCAACTCAACTACGTCGTACAAGGTTCCTTACTTTTGTTTTTAAATTATTACATTATTTTTTCTTTTTAATTATTTCTTCATTAGAAACCAAAGAAACAGACGATTCACATGATGGTAAGTAATACGACCACATTTTTTAGGTTGGCCTATTCCCTGGCTGAAAATAGCTTTCACAATTTCAAGGGTAAGGGGTGATCGCAGTTGGATTTGCCTGAACTGCTACTTAAAGACACGAATGTCATCCTGCATTTTGAAACTCTCAATATCGAATTACTGGATTCGTGATGCTCACAAGTACTGTTTTTTGCCTTATTGGGAATATTTCATACCATTACTGCTATTTACATTACCGTTGTATGATATTATTGGCGAATACTATAAGGCTACTAAAATAATAGCCTGGAACCGACGGCTTAAGCTAGAAGCATGGAGTCATCTTACTTTTCGGAAAATAAGGTTTCTAGCCAAATTAAGAAAAATCTCACAAAGTGACTGTTACAATGGTTGTCCCGCGGTTTAGTAACCATGGTTTAGTAACCACGATCCGGATCAGTGGTTTGAAACCCAACGCTGTGTTCTACGGAAGATATCGATCTTACTTTATCATTTACGATCGCTAAGTACGGTGGTACTCGATGGTGATCGAGACCACCATACTATAGGATAAAAATAAGGTGTAAGAATACTATACTGTAGCTAGTAAAATTACCGGTATAAGAGACTTAACATGTCTTGTCTTGGATGACGGGTGCGGTGCGGCGTTGATGGAGAATAATGTCTATCAGTTGTTGGTCTACAATCTCTATCAATGCCTCTCTGACATGGTCAGGCGTGTCACTTGCCATCAAGTAAGCGTCCTTACCATCCTGCACACTTACTATACTACTACTATTCAACCTATCTATATAACCTAACCTAACCTATGGACCTAGGTCTCCCCCATTTTGCGCCAGATGTCCCGGTCCTCCGCTTTTCTCATCCAGCCTCCACCAGCGACCTTACGCAAGTCGTTGGTCCATCGGGCCGGAGGGCGTCCTACGCTACGCTTGCCAAAACGCGGTCTCCACTCCAGAACTCGTCTGTTCCAACGGTCATCGGTTCTGCGACATAGGTGACCAGACCACTGCCACTTCAACTTGCTTATCCGGCGGGCTATGTCGGAAACTGTAGTTCTCTTACGGAATTAATCATTTCTGATCTTATTAACATAAAAAATAACAATAATAAATTTTCCAGGCTACTACTGGTGCAACAACGCTCTTCTGGTGATTTTCCTCTCCCCTCCATTTGTGGAGATCTTGAACGTGCTCTAGGTACGACGTGCCGCTCATCTTCCCGTTTTCTACTGGTTCCCATTTGACCCATTCCAAAGGGTCTACTACGAGATCATTTTGGCATCCAGACATGGCACGGTAAGTGCATTATTGGCATGGTCAGTATATTGTTGGTATGGTAAGCAATGATGTAAAAAAGTACAGATTCGTGGTATGCTGACAAAACAATCGAAAAAAGTATTCCGGATGCAGCAACAGCACACTTACACATATTTCGAATGAGCGTATATTTACCTTTACAAAAGACTACAAACTGTATTCTCTTTGACGAATCGTTTTTGAGGCGCGGATGGCGTATCTACCTTAACATATACAATAAATCATTGATGGTAAGTACATTGTTGGCATGGTAAGTACATTGTTACTATTTATATTTATTTCAATAATACATTAACATTACAGAAACCCAATACGTTAAAAAAAAATAGTGATATATTTTCCTTAAAATTAAAAAAGAATATATTTAATGCTTCATGTCTTCTAACCTCAAAACAAGCCTCTAAGCTATGGATCCTTAACAACGGATAAACATTTAAAATATAAACACCTAGACCAACAAAAAACAGACATGTTCATTGTATTGCCTTAAGACCACACTAATTATAAAATCACCGAAATGTCAGAAAGAAAATAAGAAATTTACCGCGGTTTGATCCTAACAATTGTGTAGTAAAGTGGACAGAATTCCAAATAAAGGTTCTCTTTAAATGTTATAAATTTAAATAGTCACTTTAACAGAATATATATATAGAAAACATCGTGAGGAAACCTGCGCACTGCCCACGGCCAATCCGCACTGAGCCCGCGTGGACGACAAGGCCTGTACACCCTTTACGGGTAGGCTCGTGCCCCTTGAGCTGATGATCTGCGCTCGCCAGTAACTCGGTGAATCTGTAAAGACTATCTGCAGCCAAGAGCAGTAGTCAGCTCGAAATAAAAAGGTCCAACAGCGTGGTAAGTTGACCACCCAATCTCCACGTAGTCGTCTCTTTATGAGTCTCTTTAGGAATATTGAATTGTAACAAAATCAACAATTTGACAGATAAAACAATTTGTCTGAATAGCAAATCTGAAGCTCTGATCATTTATATTAATTGTATTCCGATTCCTGCTTTGCAATGCTCAAACACAATCGATTTGATTCGATATAATTATATGAATAATTCATTAGGCAATTGAGCGTTTGGAAATAGAGTTTGCGAGAATCAAAGCGAAAGCGTTGATAAACCATAGATATATATACAAGATACACAAAGGCGGCTTAGAGGCATGACAAAAATATTGAAGTAAATATGTGTTGGTGAATGTCTATGTGTAAGTTCCAAATAGTGTTGTCCACGCCAAAAGTTCTTATTATCGATTATGATGTAAATCAACGGGCGGTCTCTTTTCGTACAGAAACCAAGAAAATCATGGGTATTTTAATCCAGATGAATCTGAATCATCAGCAAACCTATAATTGTTTACAACTTATAACGACGGTGACCGATGGTGGCCAGTACTTAGTTACTTTGAGCTAATATCTGCGATACCTCCTGAGCTCGGAGGAACTGAGATATTAATTTAAATTAAATGCTGTGAAGGGCAATTTGTTTCAAATGAAATACTCGTGATAAATAACATATTTATTTGCATAGGGATTAATACTATGTTTATGAAAACACCTTCGCAAATAATGCATTATTTTAGATAAATTTAAGAAGTTATTGTGAGCTAACCTTTAATGATATGACATTCTGTCATGCTGTCACGGTCTTTTTTAGAACTCTCATACACGACTTTTGCGAAACTTTAACCGTTTTCACAGCGCACGCAGCGGAAAGCTCTATGTAGGAAAAATGTTCAATCATTCTTTATTACTGCTCCACTACTATTGTTTTTAGTACAACCCATATTCTTTATCGATAAATAAGAAATCTAAAACTGAAATATTTTTTCTAATTGGTCCAGTATTTCCTGAGATAAGTAAGTTTAAACAAACAAACTCTTCAGCTTTATAATATCAGTATAGATACAGTAAATTAATTAACTCAATACTTTTATATTATTTTATTTATTACCTTCTCAATATAACACTTTTGAGATGTGTTCGTATCGTTTCCTTGCTTAATTTACAATTCATTTACGTGTTTAATTCTAAGATAAGCATAGTTTCTATTAAGAGTTTAATCTGGTCTATTTTAAGTCCGCATTCATTTTTCCATCAATGCTGAACTGTGTGGAAACCTGAAAAAAACGAAATTTTTACCAATATGTATGTTTTATATCGATTGTAATGACGTCACCGCTTTGTCAAGCACTAGCGTAAACAAACAATTTGCTATTTTATACATTATTTTCGCGAATTTAAATAAAAAGCACTATTTATACTCAAATATATATTTCTTTCTTTCTAAAAAATGGTTCGTAAAATTCCAATGATAAAATCGTATTTACCAGTAAATGTTTATTAATTCGGATTATTTCGCCTAGTAGCGTTGCATCCAGGTACAGTACACGACACCATAATTGTATTTAGTAATAATTACAATATTAATAGAATAATTAGCAATAATATTTACAATTTTCACTGACACTGACAACACACAGGGCCGCTTTGGGCTCTTAGTCGCGAAAAACAATAACATATTTCCATAGACATCATATTTCTATATTTTCTCTGTCTCTTTTTCTCTCGGGCCTTCAGAATTGATTAAGGACCTCTCACTCCCACGCTTCGTATATCTTGTAAGCGAAGCGCGCTAATACTAAATCTATGTGATAAACACTAAACGTGAAAGATAACGTATTCTGTTCAGTGGTAATTTTATTGGTTTAATTTTGCAAAGTACGAGAATTCTACATTCGGGAGCGTCGGTGGCACAATGGGTAGACCATTGCCTACCGATCGGGAAGGCGCAGGTTCAAACCTCGCCACACACCAATGTGTTTTCTAAATCATTTGTACGTTCTCCGACATTCTAATGGTAGCGTGTATGGTGTGCGTGGAGTCGGGCAATCCGCACTGGGCCCGCGTGAACGACTAAGGCTTATACACCCTTTACGGGCTTGTGACCGTAAAGAGTGTTATGAGGACGTTTAATGAGCTGATGATGTTAACCTTCGAGTACTATTTACACAAATTAAAGTTTTGACCTGTAATTTATAAGTGCATTAAGATTAAGATAATCTACCATTCCGATTCCCATATTTTAGATTGAGGCAACGTATTTCTAGCACTTTAGCTGAACAGTTACGACTGTCGACCTAATAGTAAGTATGTTTTCAGTATTAATACCGTTAATTTTCTTAAGGCGCATATGACGTTATAACTCTACTTCACACTTGAACTCTAAATTTTGTATTACGGTACACGCTCGTACAAAGAATAAAATAACATCATTAATATCTTCGGTATTTTTTTCTATCTAGCCCCAATATTAAATATTTATACACGTATACGTTTTCTTCGTAAATACATACTACTTTGGATAGGTATTAACTCCCCTGATACATAGATATTTATTCAAGTTCAAACCTTGTCTGAAGTTGATTCGTCGGAAAGTTTTTATGTCGGAAACCTTTTAACGTGTTTGGGAGCTTAAGAAGATAATATGGCGTTGGTTTGAATGTGAACATTACGTTTTGACGGCTTACACACCTCGTGTTTATGGAATCACGCGTCACTTTTAATGTACTTTTGTATTAGTTCCGAGTTCATATGTTTTGAATTACTTTATTGCGGTGGTAGATTCCTACTTGAATAAGGTTGAGACATCATTATGAGTATAGAAGCGGTTTTAATAGTGAACGTAGAAATTAGATACAAATTTACAAGAAAAATTAAGAAGTAGCAATATAATTACACATCGTTTTAACAATTTATGTGTAATGTTTAAGACTTTGGCTATAACATAAAGGGTTCCGGGTTCGATCCCCGGGCTGTATAAACATGTGTGTGCATGAAAATGTCTGTTTGTATTGGTAGGTGTTTTCTCTGTGTAAAATATGTATGATTAATTGAGTCAATTTAATTATTGGTGCCAAAGACTAGCATGCTAAGATTGTAGACGAGACGACGGCTTAACGTGCTCCAGAGACACGGCATCATCTCTCTTTTCGAACAATCAGGTTATGAAGCCTGCAATTTCGAAACTGTCATTTAGTAGGAAGGACTCACCTGGGATAAATTGACACAGACAAATTTTCTAATGTGTTTTTAACCTTCAATGCTGATTACGCAGCAATTTCAAAATATGTTTGTTTTCATCCAGGACTCATCACAATCTGGTTCATGCTGTGCGGAGACCTGTTGTTCTGCATCTTCCTCAGCCACATCACAACGCAGTTCGATCTTCTATCAGTCAGAGTCAAGAAGCTGATCTACATTCCCATAGACAAGCAACTGATTGACACATATCCTTTGGGTAAGGGACAAGTCTCATATTGTTAAAAGTATGAGGGCTTAACGTTTCTTTGCAGATCTTTTGCTTTCCAACCTGCACAAGATTTCGATTTCGTGTAACCCGGAACCCTCGGTGTAATAGACGACGTCTCATCCATTACACCGAATGTTTTTTTTCTACTATACTAAAATAACCTTTAATAAAGGAAGTCTGTTGTTTTCACAAATTAAATCATGTTTGTTAACTGGCCACAAGAACAAGGGATATATATATAAATATATATATGTCGATATTTCAAACCTTGAAAATATAATTTCCCTTAATTACCGACAGTGTCATACTCGTATATCAACTTACAAGCCCTTATAACATTCGGTTACGCTTTTCGTAGCGGCCTCGTAGCATCGTAGCATCGCGTAGCAAATAATTACTTTATGTTATCATAGTATCTATGGATATTGTTTATGGCTTGTGTGGGTTATGTAGCAAAGTTGGTACATATCGATCTCATGTTCAAGGTCTCGGCCAATGGGTCCTTTCCTTGTAACAAAGTCTCGGTATTGCAAGTAAATTGCGTCCCTAATGGATATATTGTAGTACAACTTTCTCGATTGTTGCTGAACTTGGAACTTAGCGAAGAAATTAGGTAATAGTAGAACCACCTTGAGTGTTATTCTTCTTGTCGATTACGTATAGTCAGATTAATGGAAAATCAAACTAAATTAAGTTATTTATACACACTTTAGAGAGCTTCGGTGGCTCAATGGTGTGGACTGTCGCCCTCCTATCGGGAGGGCTGAGGTTCAAGGTGAAGGAAAACATCATGAGGAAACCTTCATGCACGCCTGCGAACAGATTAAAGGTTGTGTGTGAAGTCGTCCAATCCGCACTGGGCCCGCGTGGACGACTAAGGCCTGAGCACCCTATACGGGGAGACTCGTGCCCCTCGGTGGGGACGTTTGGTGAGCTGATGATGATACACACCTTACTGCCTTTAACGTTGTTTATATACAATACTTACTATTACTGAGTACTTCTTTTAAAATAATCTGGTGTTTTAATAAATAATCATCAGCTCATTATATGTCTCCACCGAGGGGCACGAGCCTACCCGTAAAGGGTGTTTACTGTATAGGCCTTAATCGTCCACGCGGGCCAACTTCACGCATAACCTTTGAATCTCTTCGAAGGCGAGCGCAGGTTTCCTCACGATTTTTTTCTTCACCGTAATAGAGTCGGATAACCTAACATATTATTTCGAAAATTTGAAAAAAAAATACGTAAGTCGCGGGATTTGAACCTGCACACACCAGATCAAAAGGAAGCGGTGCACACCAATGAACCACCGACGCTCTCAAGTAATCTCTGTAAAACAATATTTCTTGCAGTTTCAAGTTGACATCTTCTACAGTGTTCAATTAGTAAGGCGTATTGTTTTTTCAGCTACATATACCAAAGACTACCTGCAGAGGAAGAAGTTTGAAATAGAAACATACAGTGATGCGGACTGGGAAAAACAGCATTATAAAGAATTAACTGATATCATAACAAGGCACCACGCTTTAATCAGGTGAGTCTTTTGATTTTCGGGGTCTCCTGAAGTTTGATACACAATAATATTAACCATATGGTTAGAGTATTTATAGCGACAAACAGCGTAATCTATCCCCAAACTAAGCTTTAGTTTGATTGCATGTTAACCATAATCAGTGGCGTGCATAGAGAATATGATGGTATCCAAAGTGAGTGACCCTTTTGTCAAATTAAGTGCTGTTCATGACAGCAAATCGCCTATAGTTTCAAATCTATAGAGGAAAATGGGCAAATAAGTGAGAATTATTAAATAAAATATATTTAATCAATTATTGTCTCATTTCAACGTAAACAAATTATTACATAGCAATCAATTTAGATTTACTAAAGGCAGATCCACTACTGATGCAGGAGTGGCACTAATGAAACATATTTTTGAGGCGTGGGAAAATAAGCAAGATGCTATAGGAATATTCTGCGATCTATCGAGGCATTCGATTGCGTTAACCATAATACTCTCCTCATGAAGTTGAAGCATTACGGTGTCGATAAGGAGCTCTTAATTATAATTTAATATACTGGCGAATTTCCGGTGCTGTGCACGCACAGGTATGCATTGCTTATTTGCATATATGGAGTGCACGCCACTGACCATAATGCCATTCCTACTTTAAGATCTCGTTTAAAATACTTTAGTTTTGTACTATAAATTGGTTTTTGTTGTGGAATATGGTACAATAAAGCTTTTTTTTCAACCTTTGGGGACTTTATTCATTGTAATATCAGTCTTTATGTAAACATATATAGACAACACAGTATATAGATACAATAATTCAGATTGTATCTACTAAAAATTTGCCTTCTAATCTGTTACGTATATTTATATCTTAATGTTCCGCCTTCACTTCGCCTTTGGGGATATTGTTATGAAGTCATTGAGATATATTTGTTGTTAAGGAAAATACGTGAACATTTTTTGTTGTGTAATACTCAAGTGATTTGTTTTTACTTAAACGGTATTTGATGATTTATTTCTTCATTTCGTAAGACATATCGTAACAGTCAATCTTTGACTTCGAATATAATTATACTCTCGTCTGTTGAGGCATCTCCAGCAGAGATGTAATAAACGTAGATGTTATATAGAAGTGTAAAAAACTACACCAAAGTAATTAAACACTCAGTCTCAGTCACCTGATGATAAGTGATACGCCTGACCATAACTGAGCGACATTGAAGGAGACTAACAACTGATAGACAGTTATTATTCTCCGTCAATGCGGCACTGCACCCGTCACCCGAGACAACAGATGCTAGGTCTCTTATACCCGGTAATTTCATTAGTTGCACATCCCGATACACAAAAAATAATCAATACAGATTTTTTATAGTTTTTTAGTTTAGCTTCAAAATTGTATGTCCTTTTTTATTACCTACCAAAAACCAGCTGTCCATAATGTTCAACTTTTACACGAATAATACGCCAAGAATTTTTAGACTTAGAAATGATATTACGTTTGCTTAGTTAAAATGAACAAATATATATAAATTATTACAGCTACGAATAACAAAAGTCTAAATAAAAGTTAAGTTTCAGTTTGTTTATTATTGAGGGAAATACATGAGATATTTAGCAGACTTCTTTTTTTATCGGAATGACTTATCGCTGTTGGCGCAGATGGGCTTCACAGCTTCACCGGACAAATGGCGATCGCGCACCTGGCTTTAACCCAAAAAGTATGCAACGAGCCTAAAGGTGTCCCAAAGTAGGACGGTAACCTCCGCTTAGGACGTTGCAGGGGGGCAAGTTATCCTAGTAATTTTTTGGTGAGATAAGTGACCGGGTACGTACCGGTAACGCAAATAGTGACTGTTCGAACCTATAGGACGACCCATTTGGTGTTGCGGTTGAGAGGTCGGCTGCAACACCAAGGGTTCCGGGTTCGCTCCCCGGGCAGTACAAACATTTGTGTGCATGAACATGTCTGTTTGTAATGGTCTGGGTGTTTTCTATGTATGATATGTATGTATTTACGAAAAAAATGTATTTAAGTAATTTATCCGTTGTTTAGTATTCATAGTACAGGCTTCAC
>PQWD01013087.1:0-14168 GCA_019425675.1 Leucinodes orbonalis
TGAACGAAGTGACCTACCCAATCAACTTCCTATTTTCCTATTCAACCTATCGCAGCCCACTGCTGGACATAGGTCTCCCCCATTTTGCGCCAGATATCCCGCCCTTCCGCTTTCCGCATCCAGCCTCCACCAGCGACCGCCCACAAATGGTGGGTCCATCGGGCCAGAGGGCGTCCTACGTAACGCTTGCCAAGACGCAGTCTCCACTCCAGAACTCGTCTGCTCCAATGGCCATCGGTTCTGCGACATACGTGACTAGCCCACTGCCACTTCAACTTGCTGATTCGGCGGGGCTATGTCGGTAACTTTAGTTCTCTTACGAATTAAATCATTTCTGATCTTATCCCTAAGAGAGACCTCGAGCATAGCTCGCTCCATTGCGCTTTTCATATAGCTCATACATCATAGAGCTATTCATCCACAGAAGCAAGAGTCGAAGTAAAGGTCATAGAGCTGAAGAGAGTCCGGTGCAAGAGAGGCTTGTACCATGTATTTGATGGCAGGATGAACTGGCATCAGGCTGCGGCATACTGCGTACTGCATAAGATGAGGTAATCTTTCTTCGTTTCTTCTTTCTCCGACCTTTTTGAAAGACAAAAAAATGTTTATTCTATGACAGAATACGATATAATCTTAAACGTAAAAACTTAAATCTTAATTTTTATGCAACAAAGTTTACAGGACGCTGATGGTAAGTCCTACGCCTGACCATGACAGAGCGGTATTGAAGGTGGTCGCAACTGGTCGGTTCGTCGGTCCGGTGTACGCTTCGCTTGCCAACCCATGGTCTCCACTCCAGAACTCGTCTGCTCCAACGGCCGAGGTTCTACGGCATACGTGACCAGCCCACTGCCTGCTACTTCAACTTACTGATCCGGCGGGCTATGTCGGTATTTTTAGTTGCTTTGTGGATAACATCGTTACTGATTTCATCCTTAAGAGAAACCCCAAGCATAGCTCACTCAATTGAGCGTTAAGTGACTTCAAACTTGTGAACATATCCCGCAGTGTCCATGTCTCAGCTGCGTCCATGTTAGCTCGGGTAGGACACATTATTCAAGGACTTATGTCTTTAAGCATTGCGGAATCGTTGACATGAAGACCAGCACAGCAGACGGTTAATATAAAGTATCTATGTCATTTTTTATCTGTAAAAAATCGCTTAATATCTTGGTTACAGTCTAGCCAACATTGGGACCATGAGGTGCTTAAAGAAACTTGGCACATCCATGCTGAAGACCAGGCCGAGTAAGTTATACAATGATTCATTAACAGCCTATAATATCTCACTGCAGGTTACAGGCCTCCCTATGTGGTGTAATGGTTGAGATGTAAGTTGTTATACAAGGGGTTCCGGGTTCGATCCCCGGGGCAGTTCCAACATTTGGGTGCATGATCTTGTCTATTTTGATCTGGATGTTTTATATGTATGCATTTACCAAAAAAATATATGCATAAGTATGTTTATCCGTGATTCGGGACGTGAGCACTGTAGCTGGTAATTTACCGGGTTTAGGAGACCTAACATCTGTTGTATCGGCTGACGGGCGCAGTGCGGCATTGATAGAGAATAATAACTGTCTATCAGTTGTTAGTCTCAATCAATGCCGCTCTGTCAGGATCAAGCGTATCACTTACCATTAGGTGAGCGTACTGACCGTCCTGTACACCTTGTATCATAAACAAATGGGTCTCGAGGAACTCCAGGGTGGATACTGAAGTTAACATCTTTCAGCATCTTTTCCATCATCATCATCAGCTCAATAATCGTCCCCACCGAGGGGCACGAGCCTACCCATATAGGCCGATTTTACGCAGAACCTTTGAATCTCTTCGCAGGCGTGCGCAGGTTTCTTCACAATGTCCTTCCTTCACCTTATCCCTAGATTACAAGTAATCCAGAATAGGTTCATGCGCAACGACACAGGCGCGCCGTGGTTCTTGTTCATTGAAAATCTCCACATCTTAATAGGAGTGCTCACTAGCTCGCAGTTTCTGGAATTCTCTCTTCAAACTATCGCAGTCCACTGCAGGACATAGGTCTCCCCCATTTTGCGCCAGATATCCCGGTCCTCCGCTTCCTCATCTCCTTTCGCAAGTCGTCGGTCCCTCGGTTCGGTCCTACGCTACGCTTGCCGAGACGCGGTCTCCACTCCACAACTTGTCTGCTCCAACGGCCATCGGTTCTGCGACATACGTCTCCGGCCCACTACCACTTCAACTTGCTGATGCGGCGAACTATGTACTTACGGTAACTTTAGTTTTCTTACGGATTAATTAATTTCTGATCTTATCCTTAAGAGAGACTCCGAGCATTCGCTCCATTGCGCGTTAAGTTACTGAACTTGCGAACCAATCCCGCAGTCAGTGTCCATGACTCAGCTGCGTATGGTAGCACGGGTAGGACGCATTGCTCAGAGACTTTCCTTTTCTGGAGTAAGCTTCCATTTATATTCTAGGTATTGAAAACGCATGGATTGGATCCCGAGGGACCCTGGGAAAATGGACCTGGGTTGATACTGGGGTCAGCATCTTTCAGCAGCCATCTTACTCCGACTCCTTGCCTGGACAATGGCCACCTATGAGGTACTTCCTCTTTGTTATGAGAACATTTTTTATTTATTTTAGAGTTAATTGCCTTAATCATCACTCGTCAGATATATTGCCAACAGCAATAGCAGAATATATTATATTATCTTTTGCAATATTCATTCCAAGAAGAAAATAGCCAAGAAGCTTGTACTATATAGGTTGTAAATAACTGATAAAATTATTTACAATCTTTTATACTTTCTTGAGCGTCGGTAGCTCAGTGGTGTGGACTGTCCTTCCTACCGGGAGGGCTGAGGTTCAAATCCCGACACGTACCGATGTATATTCGAATTTTCGAAAAATATATGTACGTTATCCGACGCTCTTACGGTGAAGGAAAACATCGTGAGGAAACCTTCATGCATGCCTGCGAAGAGATTCGAAGGTTGTGTGTGAAGTCGTCCAATCCGCACTGGGCCCGCGTGGACGACTAAGGCCTAATCACCCTATACGGGTAGGCTCGTGCCCCTCGGGGACGTTTAATGAGCTGATGATGATGAACTTTTCTTGTCCATTTTATATATTTTTGACCAAGTTCTGGATAAATGTCCAAAGCTTGGATAGTATCACTTTGATATAAAGAGGTATGCAACATTGGGGGAATTTATGTTATTAGTTACGTACTTCAACTTTAAAATATTTTTTCTATTGTTAGAAAAGTCAATGTTTTTGATAAAACGCCATCTTTCGTTGAGTAGTATACTAACAAAGCATGCTTATAGGACGAAGCGAGGTGAAGCAGAGCGGTTGCCTGCAGTTGGACAGGCACGCGACGCATCCGCCTATATTTATGGAGGCTCGTTGCGAGAGAAAGATGCAGTTTATATTATGAAGGTGAGAATTTTAATGCAATTGATATACAAGAGTTTATTTGGCTATTTATTTTATTAATCAAACACATAATAATGTGCTAGATTTCTAAAGGCACTTTGTGTGTTTAGGTTTACATTACGAACCTCGGTTATAGAAGAAGAATATGAAGAAGTATGTATTCCTATAACACCCTTAATGAAAAATCATCTGACCTTGACATATTTACACAAAAACTCAATATTTTTAAACACAAAATGCTGAAACTGCTCGATAGTCTTCACTCATAATCATATTGTAACTTTTCTTTGCATACTCGTATGTTCAATTCAAATGTTTTTTTATTATATATTTTTATCTTCTGTTTAAATGCCTCTAACTACAACAATGTTGTGTGTGCATGTAAAAGGCTTGCATATATGACCTTATTCATGAAATGTAAATACAAACGTTGATTATGTTTAGCTGTAAGCACACCTTTATAAATAAATAATAAATAGGTAAATGTTTTTTCTATGATTATAAATGATTTCTTAATGCTTTAACATTATCAACAATCGAATAACTCGCCTCAAGCATCCTTCAATGCTCTATTTAGTATTATTATTCTCCTTCAATGCCACACTGCGCCCATCACTGAAAACAACAGATATTAGGTATCTTATACCCGGTAGTTTTACTAGCTACAGAGCCCCGCATCCCGCAGACATCAGCATCTCGAAATATAAAAGTGCATAACACTCCTATTTCACGACACTATATCTGGCACTGCAATGGTACCACCTAGACCACTCACCTAAATATTATACTGTGAACCTAGTAATAAAAATATGTGTATTTTCAGGTGTCCAATCTCAAAACTCTCAGTCAGCGCCACCTAGCGACGACGTCTATTACTACGTGCTAGTTCGGCAGCAGCTCTACTGGCAGTGCTTTTGACAACTGCTTAAAAATGAATGGAACACTGCCAGTATTGAAAATAACGATGTGCTTATTCAACTGTTGTTGGTCATGGGAAGAATAAAGATGCACGTATGGATGTTTTTTCGATATTATTATGAAATGAGCGCATAAGACTTTAATATAAAATAAATAAATATCCACTGACATTCACACAAATCACACATCGCCATCAAGCCACAAGTTAAGCGAGAAGCCTGTATTATAAATAAAATAAAATTCGTTTATATTCAGGCAACATAACCCATATTAAAACATTACAAGTCAAATTTGATTTATCAATTATAACTAAAAAAAACATGATTTATATTAAAAAATCCATAATTATGGATACTAAACAACGGATAAACATACTTTCATACTTTTTTTTTGTAAATGCATACATATTATACGTAGAGATAACCAAGACTAATATAGACATGTTCATGCACACAAATATTTGCACTGCCCGGAGATAGAACCGGAACCTAGGTGTTGCAGCCGACGTCTCAACCGCTACACCACATGGTCGTCGAATATACTTCGGTTTACTACTAGCAAGTTAAAATGGCAGAGGCTCGCGTATATCGCAGAACCGATTTGTTGTAGCAGACGAGTTCTCTGGAGTGGAGACCGCGTCTTGGCAAGCGTAGCATAAAACCGTGGCTGAAGGACCGCTCGCGCGGCGCTGGGGTAAGAAAGCGGAGGAGCGGGATATCTGGCGCGGCATGGGGGATACCTATGTCCAGCAGTGGACTGCGACAGGTTGAAGTGGGCAAGATTATTACCACATTGCGCACGTTGTCTCCGTATGGTACTGTGTGGTGTTGATCCGCGGTACCACTGTTGTCGTGCAGGTTCTACCGCCACCGAACATTGACGAACACACTTCTATTCAACCTATCGCATTCCACTGCAGGACACAGGTCTCCCCCATCTTGCGCCAGAAATCCCGGTCCTCCGCTTTTCTCATCCAGCCTCCACCAGCGACCTTTCGCAAGTCGTCGGTCCATCGGGCCGGAGGGCGAAATGTCGGACACACTTACTGAACCTTATTTTATGTCATAATGCTCATAAATATCCACTGGCATTCACACAGCGCCATCTAGTCCCAAACTAAGCATTAGCCAGTAATATACCCATATTACTAAACAACGGATAAATATAAATATCCACTGACATTCACACAGCGCCATTTAGCCCCAAACTAAGCATTTAGCCTGTAATATGGGTACAAAATAACGGATAAACATACTTTATATGAGTATGTTTTGTAAGTACATACATTATACATAGAAACACAGAGACCAACAAACAGGCATGTTAATGCACACGAATGTTTGTACTGTCCGGAACCCTTGGTTAAGTAGCTAACGTCTCGACCATTACAACACATGGATCGTTGTCATAGTATCCAATAATGAAACTTATATATTTATTTAGACTCAGCAACAATACATGCATATACATATTATAATATTACTTTCGTACTACAACTAGTTACAAGTTAAGTTATTATATTATAATGAAATTCCATTCAAAGTAAACCATTATGTAGCCTCTGACTTCATGAAGTGCATGATCTTCCCTTTAAATTTTACAAATTAATCATTAAATATGTCCAAGTCCTGTATTGTGCTTACCATGAGTAATATTAATATTAGTTTACAATTCCAGCAATTCGTCACATCTGGATATCGGGCGGCTAAACATGACCACAGATTAATAATATATACTATACAGATGATGCATCCCATACTACAAAAACGTGACCACCTACGGAAGCTATTTGAGGAAGCTATTTTTAACTCACTTTATTCTCACTAGATGCCACAAGGTCCGTGACCTGGTGCTTATAGCAAGATTCGCGTAGACAGATTAAACTGATATTTGAAAATCCGGTAGGTGGCGTAAAACACAGTTATTAATTAATCACAGTTCTAAATAAGGACGGCAACAGCGCATTTATTGTTTATTCTTACGGCGCGTGCGCTTTGACAGAGCGGCAACGTCGCGCGTTAGTGCGCTCTTCCGAATCCGATCCGACTAAAATGTAATTTCTCAAACCAAACATTTTGATAGGCATAGGTAGATAGGTATCTATGTATATTTGACGCGCGCGTCGTGCGTGGCGTGTGTAGTATTGTGCAAATTTAATTGCAATTAAGAATTGATTAATTGTGACGTTGCAATTAAACAATGAATTTATTGTTGATTGTGAACCAATAACAAATGAATTTCCAGGTTTTTTAATTAAACTTTTATTAAATAAAACTATTACTCATTATTATTTCAAAAATATAGAATATTATATAGAATTGAGCAGTAAGCCGTTGGTTCCAGGTGGGGGTTATTAGAGGAGGCTCTTATTATATATTAATAAATATCCACTGATATACACACAGCGCCATCTTGCCGCAAGTTAAGCGTGAAGCCTGTATTATGTATGAGTTCTAAACATACTTATACACTTTTTTTGTAAATAATATAAAAGCCAGATATTTTGTGAACGAAAAGCATCTTATGTAGGTATATAGCTGCAAGAGCGGTCTTGAATGGAAGCCATCAACGGCGACGATATATTTATCAAAGGACAAAGGATACAAATAAGGACTTAAGCGCCGTGCAAGACGCGTCACTTACGCGTTTTCTTCAAAATACTTATTAGTGTTTTGAATCAATGGTCACTTATTCCACACTTGTAATGTTTTTTATGTTTTTGTTATATTTAGTTTTCGACACTATATTAAATTGCGTTTTTAATTTGCTAAGGAACTGATATAATTTATTTTTTTCAATATCAATACCGGTGAACTGAATTTATTTTTGAAGACGGAAAGTAAAGGAAGGCTCTTCGTTCCAGCGTTAGGACGGTAACTTATATATGCATATCAATATATATGCGGTACTACATATTATGCCAAAATAACAATGTTTAAAATTTTTGTCAGACTGTCAGTTTGTTCCGGGTAATCTGTGAAACGGCTTGACGTATTTGGACGAGACTTTTTTGGCAGGTAGCTGATGTAATAAGGAAAAACAGGGGCTGCTTTTGAACCGACTTAAAAAAAGGAGGTTACTCGATTCGACCTTGGCAAAAAAACGGTACCCTTATAAATTCGTCAAGTCTGTCTGTCTGTCCGTCCGTATGTCATATCCTTTTTTCTCCGAAACTATAAGAACTACACTATTCAAACTTTGTAGATATATGTATTCTGTGAACCGCTATAAGGTTTTTACAAGAAACTTGAAAAAATATTAATATATTTTGGGGTTTCCATACAGTGAACTGAAAAAAAATATTTTTTTCATCGACCCCCCGTTTGGTGTATCAATGTGTATAGATCTTGAAAAATGGTATCGAGGTTTATAATATCATTTTTATAACTTGAATATTTTGCGCGAGAGACATTTTCAAAGTTGAAAAAAGTGTGTTAGAAATTAGAGGAGGGCTCTAATTTCTAAACTATGGGCTTGATAAAATAAAAAATGATGTACATAACCATAAAATCTGACAATGAAATTTAGTTTAAGCGATTTCTGATGTGAAGTTTTTTATACGTCATAAATGGTGAACCACTATTTTCTCATAATAAAGCTGTAGTAGATGCCTAAGTAAATAAATAATATTTTTTCTATGTAACTTACTGCTGCGGAACCCACCACTATCCGACTCGCGCTTGCCCAATTTTTTTACGTTTGTTCGCATATATCTTCGTCGTTTATGAACTGATTTTATGATTATTTTTTTGTTGGAAAGAGGATAGTCCAGAGGTGGTTCCAAGATAAGGAAATAAGGGTTTGATGAGTGGTGACCAGAGAAATTGAACATTTAAAAATCGACTCATATCAACTATTACTTCATGTAATCATGACATGATCACTTATTCTCAAAAATTTTCAGACAAAACATACAGACTTCAAACTGAAAATCTACAGAGATATGTTTAGCCAAATAGAAATGCTTAAATAATTCTTCATAATTTTTATGTCGGTGCCAAACACCTACCTATATTAAATTATAAAGCTAAAGAGTGCGTTTGGCTCCGACATCAAAATTATGAAAGAATTATTTAACCATTTCTATCTGGCTAAAATTTATTTAGTTTTAAATCGGTATTTTTTTTCCTCAAAGTTCAAAAAACGTAGCCAAGTCGTATTTGTAGTTTTAACGATAAATTTAAGCAGAAGCAAGTTTTAAGAAGTACAAACAAAGTAAGAATAAAATTTAAAACTTTTAGTTGAGTTGCGTTTAGTTCGACCCATCTAACATGCAATTTTATTTTGATTGCACTGCATATTTCATGTTTTTATTATTCCCATTTACAATTCATAAGTAGTCTTTTTATCAGTGTTCATTAAAAAGCAATTTGTTATAAAAACATTATAATAGAAAAGCTGATTCAACACATCTAATAACACATTAACTGTGATAAAATTAAACGCAGTTTGCTCGCTCAAAGTGTACACGTGCAAGCGCCATCTATTAACTCTTTTTTTTGTTGCTGCAACCGTGCTTTCGATAATTGTGGTGGTTCCTTTTACTGCCGTTACCGGTACTGTCGCAAATCTTTAAAAAACTTTTATTTATTAGTAAAAAATGTTTTTTATATGATTGTTGATTGAATTAAGGAAAATATTGATTTTAGGAATAATAAATATTTGATAATACTGCATTTTAAAGTGTAAGCAAGATAAACTGATACAAGTAACGCCATCTATCGAAACTTCGTAGGAAGCTCACGGACAATATTAGGCCGATGGGACCCGTGACATGACCAAAGATATGGCCGACACGGTTTCCTACTCTTGTACAATCCGGCCAGTGGTAGAAGATCAACGACCATTTACGAAGCGACGACGTTTCGTTATAGTGAGTTTAACACCTCCTTTCTCTTGTTGTTCATCGAACTAGTGAAATTACCGGGTATGCAGGGTGGATCATGAATTGTGGGTCCTGAGCTAAACTACTGAGGTGCATATCAACTACCTATTTGTCATGCCAAAACCAGTTTCTTATTGATATATTTTTCTTACAAATTAATAAATAAATATCATATTATTCATACCCCTACTTTACCTAATTAAATATTTAGTTATTTTAATTCTGACTGTTATCCCATTCCCCTTAACCAATTCTTTAGACCATGCGCGGAGCACTAACATAATATTATAATAATTAATTTACAAAATAATCTTAAACTAAAGAGAGTACGGACCATGAGTCTGTAGATGTAATTTTATTAATAAAAAAATAAATAAATATCATTGCTATAAATTCTTTATTGCACCACTAATATAAATATTACCTACTAAAATCTACGGAAGTATATTTTACAAAGGCGACCTTATTGTGGAAGCAATCTCTCCCAAGCAATCTTGAATGAGAAACCGAATCGCCCATTGTTTTTGCAAGGTCTGGGGCCCCTAGTAACCTCGGGCCCTGGGCTACAGCCCAAGTAGCCCTTAGGTAGATCCGGCCCTGGTGACGGGCGCAGACGTATTGACGACGGTTTTTTTCGGAATGACTTATCGCTGTTGGCTGCAGGTGGCCTTTACAGCTTCACCAGATAAGTGGCGAGCGCAGATGGCTCACAGCATTAATATTGACGACGGATCGGTCAAAGGTCAAAGTCTAAGCTCAAACTTATATTTTTAACTCATGAAGACGATTTATCTACAAGTAAAGTAGTATATATAGTATCGTAAGTGATTCAAAGGTGTGTGTGAAGTCGTCCACCCGCACTGGCCGCGTGTACGACTAAGGCCTAATCACCCTATACGGTAGGCTCGTGCCCCTCGTGGGACGTTTAATGAGCTGATGATGATGATAGTATCGTTAAAGTGAAAATGCCCTCTCCTGAGTTTGCTGTGCCGACAGGGTCCATAATGACCTATATAAATTGTCAACTTATGGCCATTGTGGAAAAGCAATAAATGCTTGATTGATTAAAAACCGTTCTTTGAAGTATTCACGGAGTCTTATACTTATACAGATTGGGAAATGTTTATTCTCAGACCCCGCCCTGGCTTGACGAGGAGTACAGTATGGACAGCCCTTGCCTGAACCTAGACCGGCAGGACCACCTCAACGGCCTTGTACGGACTACCATGTGATACCGCGCAGTACTCTATTTTTATGATCGGTGAGTAGAACTCTCTCTTCAGCTATCGCAGTCGATGCTGGACATAGGTCTCCCATTTGCGCCAGATATCCCGGTCCTCCGCTTTCCTCATCCAGCCTCCACCAGCGACCTTCGCAAATCGTCGGTCCATCGGCCGGAGGACGTCCTACGCTACGCTTCCGAGCCCCGTCTCCACTCCAAACTCGTCTGCTCCAACGGCCATCGGTTCGCGACATACTGTGACCAGCCCACTGCCACTTCAACTTGCAATCCAGCGGGCTATGTCGTAACTTTAGTAAACTCTTTAAGTACCTATCATCAATGGTCGGATTTGTACCTCAGCCCTACCGGTAGAAGGGCGACAGTCAATTCCATTGAGCCACCGACGCTCGCTTGAACATAATTGAAAGAAAGAATGATTTATTTGACACAATAAAATACATAAAACTAATAATAAGTGCCAGATAGGACTTCCTCAGCATTGTTCTGGCACACAAAAAGCGTACCAGGACGCTGTTTTTCAGGGAGGCCCTGGTAGGCAACCAAAAACTATTTAATGTTTTGTATTCAGAGAAATCCATCAAACCGTTTGGGTGGAGAATGCCACTGAGGTTATGAGTCGTCTTAGAATTGTTATTCGAAATACTGTAATAGACTACTTATTTAACAACACTTATTTTTATGACTTAATGCATACAGAGGCAGTCGTAACTAAGGATGATAAATATTTCTTTTGATAATAATTTGCAGAATATAAAGACTAACAGAAGTTGATGACCCATGTGTTGTAAAGTTGAGACGTTGTTACTACACAAGGTTCCGGGTTCAATTCCCGGGCCGTACAAACTGATGTTGTGAATGAATATGTCTGTTTGTAATGGAGCTGGGTTTCTATGTATAATATGTTTTTTAAAAAATGAAATAAGTATGTTTATAGGTGTTTCGTACTTATCTAGCCTGCATATTAAGCGAGGAGGCTTGTATGCCTGTTAATATGAGGTCGGTGGGGTAGTGTGGCTAATATTTTTGAAAGAGTGTGTAGGAGTGATAGTTATTTGTAGGCAATGTATGTTGAGTGGCATTTAAATTGTACATGTTTAGTAAATAAGTAAAAGCAAATATGTGTGTGTGAGTAGGATAGCACAATATCAGTGCACGAAATAAGACAATGAAAATACACATCAAGAAGAAATTACAAAATATTTTATTGATTATTATGATTAATTAATACCATAGTTGAGATTAAATTCAGAATATATTTTTTTTTTTATGTTTTTCTGTAGAAAAGATAGTGAGTTGCTCAATCTGCTGGTGATAACCCTACCATGAAGATGCAGAGGTAAGTTTTAAGGCCATATTCCAGAATTGACTCACGATTGATCTTTACTTTAATTGAGTTCGAAGGGATGGTGCTATTTTATCATATCGAGTGCAATCGCCTTTCTCACTATATTTTTTTTTATTCCTTTATGGCAGACATTTGACCGGGCATCTAAAGTGAAGATTACACTTTTAAGTTTTCGTTTTGTATAACGGGCTCAGTGTAATATCTTAATTAATAACAATGAAGTATCCTTAATCTGCCTGGCAACATGTCTGAAAATTCGTGTACTTTACTGGAGGGCTTTCGCCGTTTGCATTCATATGTGGTGGACCTTTGGCTTATATGTCGTAAATGGTGAGGTATATACGAAGACTGTATTGCAGATTGCCAATGATTCACTTAGCTCTAACTTCGATATGTTTTCTGTAAATATATACATTACGCTTTCTGTAAAATAAATGTTTTGACTGTGTTGCAGGCCGATTTGTTTATTTGGAACCAAGGCATGGATTTGAGATTGAGGTTATCGTATTATATTTAGATATAATTAAAATATAAATGTGTTCAATTGAGTAAAAACACACATTGCAGGCAATCTTGCACAAAAAGAGCAGGAGGGGCAGTCCCCGCCAAGTAAAGAAAAAATAATAAAGTCATGTCAGTTTGGTTAGGTTTTTTTACGCCAAGAGAGAGAGCAGATGAGAGGTGTAGGCACTGATAGTAAACACAGTTGGTTAGGTTAGGTAAGACCTTTAGGCTACAAAAAAGGTGAATCGACGCGGTAAAACTTATTCGAAGGCTATCCTGCCGATAAAGAATAGGGGTTTTATTATGGAATTGAATAGAGTTTTCCGCGCTGGAGGAAAGTGGATAGGGTCTTAACCATTCACCCCTCCTGAAAAAAAAAACCCATATATGTGGGCCTATATAGTAGTTTTTACAAAAAATAATGTTGGTATCTGAGGACGAAAGATATCAGTTTTTTCTGAAAGTGGTGATTAACACTGTCTTTCTTGAACTTCGATAATGATCAAAAGTAGTAGACAAAAATTAGACAATTAAAGACTTATAATTTTGTTACTTCATAAAATGAGGTGCAGTAGCGAATTAGTAAATAATTTATGGCAGAAAGCATTGTGAATAAATAATATGATATGAGTATTCATGATTACAATTATTTCCAGAAGTTGATTAGATAGGTACGCTTTCGTTTGGAGGATGTGACTGCAACACTATGACATTTATTCTGTATGGTGTGGCTATAATTAACAATTAATTCTATGATAGAAAGATTCGAAAAATTCGAAATAAAAAATTATATTAATTTTTACAAGGTTTTCTAAGATTGTTTTTAATGTCAATCTGCATTTTCGTATTTTTGGTAGGTCTTTGCCATGGATGCGTAATGTTAAATCCTGATAAAAATTTTGATATATTTTACAGGAATCCTGAAAATTAGTTTCAATTTTGATGTGAGAATAATATTATAAATATATATATAGACCATTGTGGTACTAAATATATTGTCTAGCAGGAATCTGTTATTGGAAATTACAATTTGGGAGAATCAAATGTTCAAGAAAAAATACAACATTATAATACCATACATTTACCTTTATATCGTAAGCTCATACATTCTCTAGAAGAAATTTGTAAAAATCTAGTAAGCGTGTTCTTTATTGACTTCACAGGGATTGTAATACTTCAAAACGCATGCGCGGAATTAATATCAGCCCATCTGCAGAAAAATGGCATTCACAAAATAAATCGCCGCATTTTGATTTGTTGGCTTTTGTGTTTCAACATAAAGATTTTCGTGTAATAAGTGTTTGATGCTAATTGTTGTTTATATTTTATGCGTATAGATTGAAACTATTCGCCCTACACATGAATAAATTCCATCAGTGATGTGTTGTTAAAAGCTGCATAAATCGATACTTACTCGCTACGGCTGCTTTTATTTTCTCCGCAGATGGTCAAATATCACATTTATTTTCGTGAAAGATCAGTAAACTTTAAATAAATGCTTAGAAAAGAATATTACGTATATTTTCGAAGATACATTTGTTGTAATTTGATTTGAAATGTAATAAAAATGTCGTAAAAAAGGGCGAAGTCGCAGTTCGGTGGTGCAGTAGGTTAGAATAACAAGAAATATAATGGGTGTTGTGAGAAAAGACATATGGTTTTGTTGTTTTACACAATTCTGTTTTCTTTCATGTTGTTATTATCTGCAAAAATCTAATATGTTGCAAAATGGAGAGTACTTTCCGTCTACATATGAGTTCATGTAGTTAACAAATTAATAATATTATTAATATAATTGCCTAGTTATTTCAACAGTAGTAATGTAAAATATCGTATGACTAAAATTACCA
>PQWD01013088.1:0-65000 GCA_019425675.1 Leucinodes orbonalis
ATTATTCGCAATTTGTCTCGCCTGAAAATAATAATTGTTGCTTTTCCCAGCTTGTAATGCCTGTTATTATTAATAAATACTTAATTATTCCAAACACATTAAACAATAATTAGACTTATCATACGAAATCAGTTAATATCGTCCACTGCCGGAATAAAAGATCTTCTATCACTGGATACCACTGGAAGTCATTTGCACTTGATTTACAGTTGATGAAAAGTTTAAGAAGTAGTATGTGCTGAAAAAAAAAACACTTCTGATGGCCATGTTTTGTTGAGCATTATAGCCAGTTGGTCTGATACCGGCCCTTAATCGGCGCGAATGTTTGAGTTCATAATGTAGACACACAAGTATGTACTTCGGACGACTAAGGCCTATACAACTTTTACGGGTAGACTCGTGCCCCTCGGTGGGGATGATACTTATGAATCAGTCAATTGTCATAGCATCTTTTAAAAAATAAAAGAATGAAAAAGTATGAGTCGAGCTATGCGTAGTCTTATAAGAACTTCGCAATATTATTTGTCGTAGCAAAACTGCTACGAAGTTTTGTAATGTAAAAAAACTTACCATATAAATACAGCCAACTGTACATCTGTTATAACTTCAAAATCCAACAACCTCTGATCAATGTAATAAATGGTTGTACACAAAATTTGATATTATTTGAAAGTTTTAATTACAGCTATCTTAATTTTCGCGGATTGTCTTCTGTGCATAGGTGTGCTATGTTGTCTTTAACCTCAACGCTTAACAGACTTTGTTTATTCCGTCCAACACAAAGCAAGCACCCGCGTCTATAAACAAAATATTTCACGGGGATTCTTAAATACGCGCGGTGGTACTAAGTAAGGAATTCAAAAATTCCCTTGATGGCAAAAGGTGTTGGCGTTCGTATGCAAATCCCAAACACGCGGACGATGTTGCCTGAACACCACAGTGTCTATACTTTCGACGTCTACATCGAGTGGGATTCGTCGAATTTTCTTCTCTCTTGAGACCTATGTATTGAAATCATTCAATCGTAATTAGGTGCGAGCGCCAAAATAAATATTAAAAACTGGGCATACTAAAGAATATATTTTATAAATATGAGAAAATTAAGGAATGTGAAGGTTATGTGTGACCCTTATGAATCGTTCAGAGAAGTCTTGTGCTTCGGGATATCGCAATGGAACACGACCCTACTTAAATAACGTTAAGTGGGCGACCTGTTTAAAGTACTAATATGAATTTTATTAATTTATCATGTTAAGGCACTTTTTAATGCAGTAATACTGCATGATAACATAACCCGCGTTGGTCGAATTTGTGTTAGAGGTCGCAGAATTCGATTGCTATTGGACATGATGCACCTGCACAAGGTTCATTCCTTCCCAAAACTGGGTACTTTTACACTAACTAATGCCCGGTCTCCAGCCAACCCGCTGATGATAAATGATCCCGCCACTCGAGCATGCGTGCGTATACGGCGCCGCAACTCGCAACTAATTCGCGCGTCTCCCGCCCGCGACTCGTCGCATCGGAAGCGCGAGGGCTGCCACATTTGGCAATATTAATCACCTAATTTCGCCTCTGATGCCAGCTCGAACGCCCGCCCCGACGGATATAAATTAATGTCGGTTGACAACCTAACTCGCACACCGTGCGGAGTTGGACGGCTTGAATTTGTAGTTTGCGAATTACTTTTGAGCCCGAGATCATTTCGGCTACTTAACCAAGCGAAATGTGTTAGACACTTTACGAACATGGCACCAACTTGTTAGCGGTACGTGCCAGTGTTACTATTTCACGAATGTTAATGCGAATCTAATTGATGAAGAGTGATGTGCGGTTCCAAATAATTCACTAATCTGGCGAGGTGTTTTAGTGTAAAGTATGCATGCCATGTTATACTTATAAAATTTTTGCTGTGTTCTAATCTGGGCGCTGAATAATCCACTGAAATTATCGATCACGGTGAATCGAAATCTTTGTATCATAATAGGCTATCTACTTTAAAAAAAATATAAACAATTAACTCAACAGACGATGTCGATGTAGGAATCCGCTCGGAAACTGTGTGTATCGCGGAAAGACAAAAGAAATTCAATTGTTTGTGGGTACATTAATACCCAACGAATATTTGACCATCTACAGGCCTATAAAAAGGTGTGGTTATTTAGATATCTGTTTAAGTATAAAGTAACCCCAAAAATCGGGGTCAGACATAAGTCATCAATGAGAGATTCCAGGATGATTTAGATGATTATGATGAGTCTAAAATTAATGAGGACAATATTAACCCCTTTTATTAATTGGCACCCAAAATAATTTGCCAACCCTATAGTATAATTTGAGTACCTAATTCCTTCAATGTAACATTGGAATTAATTAAGTATTGATTGCGTCGGAAGTCTTTCGCGACAGCTTTCAAGTGCCAGAGCAGAGATTGACAGTTAACACTTAATTGAATATTGGGTTTAGATCTGTTTAAGCTAGCTATTATATAACCACATCTAATAACTTATTATGTATTTGGTTCGAATAAATAGGAATACCTATTTGTATTTATTCTGACGATAATTACGACCTACCTAGGTCTCATTGAATAAAACAGAGGGGATCCTTACAATAATGTAATATTAAAAATGAGAAAAAATAATATTTAAATAATTAAGAAGCTACACAACAAAATAAACAATTGAAAATTCATCATTAAAAAGACTTTTAGTATTTGGCCAGTTTAAGTGCCCAATAAAACTCAACAGCAGAAGCCTTTTTAAACAATGAAGAAGCTAAGTAAATTAAACGGAACTTTATTCATTTTCAAGGGTTAATAGTTTTGTGTACGCAACTTTACCTAGGTAAGTCAACTCAAAGTATTGGGATCCATTTGAACTGTATTTTTAAGTTTATTTTAGCATAGACTAAAATGTTAATTGCGTTGAGGTCCTACTTGAAGCACTTTTTTACTTCTTGATCTTTTAAAATTATTCTTCATTGTTATTATCTGAGTGCATCAAATAGATCTTGTTGCTTTATGAAAAATTAGCGTTTTAATACATAACAACTATTGGTCACGGATATGTACACCATACCATATGCATGTCTCCAATAATAATAATTACGAAAATATACCAAGTAATACGCTTTCGTTTACCTGTATGGGGGTACAGATTTAACATATAAATAAGACTAGTTCTGTTAGGTATAGATATTATGTAAAGTTTGTTATTCTGTGATTTTTAATTTTGATTACACATCGAAACTTGTACTTAAGATATTCAGGTGAAATTGAGGGGCCTTTGAAATTACGTAATGACAACACTCGGGAAATCTGATAACAGAAGCTTACCCCCTAATGTTTACAACACAAAGCTACGAAACAAAAAGCTCGTGAAGCCGTCGACGTTATTGTGGGCAGCATCCATTACACAGGTCCGGTAATCTTAATTACGCCACGTGAAAGGGCAAACCGCAGGTTCGCTTTAGCGCTACCTTATCTCACACGTTATATGGTAATATGTTTTGACGTGTCGCGTTGAACTGGGACGATTAACGTGTATAGCTCCAAAGAACAGTAGGTGCTGACGCTCTTTTAGTATTATTCTAAACAAGGATGGCACGAATCCCGAGTTAGAAGTTTACTTAATTACGCACACGAAAACATGTGCCGAAATAGTGGTTATTTTGCTGTGATTTGGGTCGAAAATTTAAATTGAATTCGTGCAACCAAGATACTTTGAAGATATTTGTACTTGTGCTTTAGCAATAAAAAAAATTTAGAAATGCATTGGTACCAAGTTTCGTATAATACACACAACATTTTAGTCCTATTTATCTTTATAAGCAGCTGAACAGTTTATATACACGTTTATACTTAAAAAAATATGTCAGCTTTGCAGTTCTCCACCGGACTTGATATTTATTGCGCATTGATTGTTTTGAATTTTGATTATAACCTGTCACAAATACTAATGTAGGTACCTACCACACGTAATTTTTGTATGAAGTAAAAGAAAATCTACATTAAATTTATATGATGTAGGTATCTATATTAGCATTCAAATGTTGTTTTCATTACAAAAAATATAATTGTTGCAGAACTTGAATTATAAGGATATAAAGTTTCTTCTATTAAATAGTACCTATTAACGATACATCTTACAGAACATAAGTATGGTTGTGGCAACGCATTAATTATGATATTGTGTAGGAACGTCGCATTTGTGTTAACTAATGTTAAACGCACACTTACACAAGATGGAATTATGTGCATTAGTCTGAAATCGGTGGAACTAGTGTCCGTTAAATAAAAGTGACATAATGACACGTATGAAATAATCTATTTAACAAATACTGAATTTTTTTGAATAACCATCATATTATTTTTCATCACATAATGGCAATTAAGTAAAATATTGATTTTGAGCAAATCGATTTTTTTAATGCTTTATTGGATGTAAATATTTTAACTATTACATTACATTTTTCAAAAATAGATAATAAAGTCACCACATAGTAATCAATCGTAGCTATGTATAATATAAATTCGTGCTTACATACATGAATCCTTAAATTGTCTTATTATTTAATCTTACTGGATGGTTAACTTCGTTCAAGTTAAATGGATAAGTACGTTAAAACCTTCATTGAATGTGTTTGCCAGTGTCGTGCAATTATTTTGCTTTGACAGATGTGCTTATATGTGTTTATAATATTGTTTGGCGTATGCTCATGTATGTGTGTGTTGTATAAACACACGCGTTGAGTCACATAGGAGCGTTAACAATGCAACTAGCGCTGACTTCACACCTCCGCTCGAGGCGCTACTCGACAAGGCTGGGATCCGATTACTAAATGAATTATCACGCGATCTCTAAACAACGCAGAAAGCTTCACTTATGCTCACGTGAATTAGCATGAGTTGATGCCGCAATGAGTGTTTTATTGTAGCATGTTTGTGTTATTGTTAAATAAGCTACCTGCAAGTTGATACCTTAAGAATTTTAACCCGTATTGAAACAATGGTAAATTCCATTAAATAATGGTAACAAAACACTTCTACTCGTTATCCTGTCCTTTCATGAAATAGTTATGCTCAGTGATAAAATGTTGGCAGCCAGGATTCCGTCCACAATAGAAAATCAATTTCTACTTTTGATATACCAATATAGGCAGTGTTACCATAATTGGCACGTAATTAATACACCAGTCCATATTAATTTGAAAGTTACAATGCCTATCATATGGTGCTAGTATTCCAATTAGGATGCGAAGCACTAATAACACGATAGCCCTATCCGAGGCTTATGATCGCTCGCTGCCATTGTTTCGTCACCCGCCAATTGTTCTAGCATCGGGGAATCACTGTTACACGGCACTAATACACACATACAACTGTTCTAGCGATACTGTTCCAATTTTGTATAACACAGTTTAGCACGATCGACCGCGGTCCGGCTTGAATTTGAAATGCTGAAATCCCATTTTTGGTGCGTTACATTTGATGCTTGGATGCAGCGAAATAAGCATATTTTATTGTAAAAATTCGTTATGTTTTCGTTTTGATGGCAGATATTTTAGATTATTCCTCGTGATATCAATTAAATGCATAAAAATAGCTAACGTGTCAAAACAAAGCATCCTCTTTCTCTCTCTTTCGCTATTCGAAATGATGCACACCAAATGGTTCAGCAAGTAGGTTAGTATTCGACCCCAAAAAGTTAAATTTCGTACCTCTTACATTCTAAAACGTTTAATGTATTTAAAAATCATATCATATTCTAGTTGTGGCAACTGAACGTAGAACGTGACCCCTTTGTAAGTTCGAGCACCCTCTATCCGCCATGCACACAATATAGGGCGCTTTAGTTTACGATCATATGTTAGGGCCCAAAGCCTTCCCCAGCCGAGATTCTCCGAAATGGAGATGGCTTTTGTTAAAGAAGAATACTGCGCCTAACACTTACTAAAACATTATTGATGCTTTGGAACGGTATTAATAGAAGTGATGATTATACTTATTCTTGTATTAAACGACTATCTCAAGTGTTTCCTTTTCATAGCTCGAAATTTAATAGGTTTACTCGAACCGTCCAGCGTGCACTTAATAGGCTATTAACTGTTATATCAATAAAGGTGCAGAAATAATTTTAAACGAATTCACTCTTTACAAAAGAAGCATAAATTTCGGTTCGTTAATCTTTTGTGGGCATTAAAAGCAAAAAAGTTTTTAGCCGGATACTGATATAAAATATCTGAACATAAAAAACTATCAAATTTATATAGGGTAAGCATTTATCTTGTAGGAGGATTCAGTTGGGCCGGGCGCATTCGGTAACTACGTCATGTCCTAACGTCAACTATTCCGCAATGCTTAAAGACGAAAGTCTTTGAGCAATGCTTCCTACCCGTACTAACATACGCAGCTGAGACATGGACACTGACTGCGGGATTCACAAGTTCAAAGTCACTGAACGCGCAATGGAGCGAGCTATGCTTGGAGTCTCTCTTAGGATAAGATTACAAATGATTTAATCCGTAAGAGAACTAAAGTTACCGCACAGCCGCCGATCAGCAAGTTGAAGTGGCAGTGGGCTGGTCACGTATGTCGCAGAACCGATGGCCGTTGGAGCAGACGAGTTCTGGAGTGGAGACCGCGTCTTGGCAAGCGTAGCCTAGGACGCCCTCCGGCCCGAAGGACCGACGACTTGCGAAAGGTCGCTGGTGGAAGCTGGATGAGAAAGGCGGAGGACCGGATGTCTGGCGCAAAATGGGGGAGACCTATGTCCAGCAGTGGACTGCAATAGGTTGAGAGAGAGAGAGAGAAGCATTTATCTGAAATTTAGTGGTAGGAAAAAAAAATATTCCTTCACAAATTATGAAAATTACTATGTTTTAAAGATTAAAAATAAAATGGGGGAAAACCATGTCCAGCACTTTGATAGGTTGAATAGATAGATAGAAAGATTAAAGTGAGATTCTGGTATGTAATACCATGTTAACCATGACTAAAGACCTGGTTTAGGTGACGGATAACCGATGGATTGGTCCACTTAACCCTTTGACTGCCAATGACGTCTTAAGGCGCCAGACACAATAGATTTTCTATTATAATGTATTGAAACTTTTGTCTTGATATCCCGCAAAAGAGTATCATGATGAGATTCATGTAGTTGATGATCGCAACCTTGGAAATTCATTAGATTGTCCCACTGTCACATCAGAAACTGTTTTCAGGTGGTTTAATATTAATTGAACCTCAGTCTGTGACCGTAACCCTTTGAATATTTCATAGCTGGCCTGCTTGCGAGTAAAATACGTTTGATGGATACATAATACGACATTGGGACTGATATAACGTACCGGGAGTACACAATAGACAATTTTAACGAACCACCTCTGGCGTACTTTAATCGGATTACTGTTGTTTCCAATATGTTACGAGTATTCAATATTGAAACAATGCAAAACTACGTTGTCAACGCTATCGAATGTACGAGTATGTATTTTTAATTAATAAATATATTTCGATATGTTTCCTTTGAATATTAATGGTTAAACTAAGTTACGTGACAGATACAAGTACAAGTTAGTATCAGTGCTATTAATACTTGGTAGTGTTATTTATTTGTGTAACTGTTAGATAGCACCTTTTATCCTTATGACGTGTTAAACCGCTACTATATATATATATATACAATATCAAAGTCATCGAAACCCATTTTTGTAATATTTCAAAAGCACTTATGAACATATATTTAAATGACCAATAACAACGCAGGGATGTCGATTTAGCCAATAGATACAACTTGGTCGATATTTGCTTAATTTTTTAAGTGTTCAACTTACTCGTATTTTAAATTGAAGGCTAAGTAGTTATGTTTTATTTAAATTTGATAATAACAAAATCATTTAAATGTTTTGAGGCCATTAAGAAGTGCCAGTATAATTCAAAACCATTTAAGTATTTTATTTTTAATATATGGAATAAAAAATATTAGTGATAAATTAATGTAATTAAATAGTACGTTTGGAATTGACACTTGTGTTCCGGGCGCATTCAACAACAAAAGCGAATAGGCATTAATCCCAGAGCAAACGACGTGTGTATATAGATCGATCACACTTCAATGGTGGTAAATGGCTTAAGTTCAGCGCTCGGGAATTATCAGTAGTATTAACGGATATAACCTCTCGGATATCTGATATTTACAGGTGTACCGTTACGGCCGCACTCACCCATTGATCGCACTGTCCGAGTGTTGTTCAGATCTTAAAGGCTCTCGGCGGTATTATTGCGGGATACACCGGATACACGGGATGAGTACAGATGCGGGGCGGTAATTAAGTTGTGTGGACGGCGGGGGAGATTGCATTAGCGGAGTAAAGGTGACTCGGGCGTGGGTGTAATCGTTTATTTTACAAGGAAAACGTGACGCTCTTACCACTTCGACCTGTAAATACGAATAGTTCGGTCGGGTACTTGGTGTAGCTGTGGATTTGTTAATAATTTTAAAGTTTATATAACTATTAAAATAAATAGACGATACTGTAAATTATTAGACCAATCTGACATACTTTTGTTTTCGAATGCTAAATTCAAAAAGATGAAAATGGTATGTGTTTTTTTTAATAATCGCGGTTGGCTAACTACACGCTTTAAAAGGCAGCCGTAAAAGGGCCAATACTGAAACTTTACAACTCTGCGTCACAAGGAAGCAACTGTACTGGATTAATTTTGGAAATCACGTGTTTATCATAGGTGACATTTGCATTTTACCTCTGATGTAATATTGGCTTGATGGAAACTTATTTCATGCCTTAAATATTCATTAATTGCGCAAAAAATTTCAACGTAATAAAAAATATGCAGCTCATTTTCATGACACAGGATTCAATGCTCAAGACATATTATATGTTTATAAATATTCGAACGACAAACAAAATTTGCCATCACAATAAACACATACAACTAATTAATTGAGAACACTTTTATCGGCAACTATACGGAGGATAAAATATGCATGAAACGCTTGGTTTGCTCACCGATTAATTAATGCTGAAATTACTAATAAGGATAAACAACGTTGTTGGTTTACATATACCTAGATAGTAATACAGTACTGATGATTTTTTGGTTAAACGTTTTCTTATGTGATTCAAATCATTACTGCACTTTATGAATAACCTTAGAGCGCTTCCAATAAATGTTCCTTTTTAGACTTTTTAGATCAATAATAGTATATGATACCTAAAACATTTATATAATAACATATTGAAATAAAATAAAAATATCCTCCCTGAAAAAAACATTTTTCGTTAGTTTATTATACTATCGGTAAATTGTAACGATCACATAAAGATAAACTTGATGGTAATAATGAAAAGAAAAATAAATTATTGTAAGCGATTTAATCGTTTGCAATGACTAATTATATTATTTATTATGCATGCCGTGGCAGCAGCCTTTAACTAAAGCAACACTACATTCATGTTTTCATAGATATAAGTTTTTAATTGTATGGTGTTTTGTTGTTGGCTGTCCTAAATATTTACCTGAGACCACATTTTGACTTGCAGTTCTGACGGGATGAAAATATGCCATTACCTATACCTTACATAAACCTCTCAATTACCTCGTAAGTGTATTATGAAGAGGTAATATTATAGATGAATTTTACTGTTATAGCTGTACGTTTGCGTGAAATCAAACGGTAATCAACAGAAATTGCATGACGAAATGTATTTTGAATGTCATCATCAGCTCATTAAACCCCACCGAGGGCACGAGCCTACCCGTATAGGGTGATTAGGCCTTAGTCGTCCACGCGGGCCCAGTGCGGATTGGACGACTTCACACACAACCTTCAAATCTCTTCGCAGGCGTGCATGAAGGTTTCCTCACGATGTTTTCCTTCACCGTAAGAGCGTCGGATAACGTACATATATTTTTTGAAAATTCGAAAATACATTGGTACGTCGGGATTTGAACCTCAGCCCTCCCGGTAGGAAGGCGACAGTCCACACTGAGCTACCGACGCTCCTATTTTGAATGTCGAAGCTGTTAAACACGGGGTCTTTCCAAATGCTCTGCCTACAAATGAAACTCGTTAAATGTGGATCGCGTTTAGTCTAGTGTATGATCCCCACGGCTGATGTAAGCAATCAATGATGTCGCCTGATTCGCGCGGCACATACGGATGACAGTAATTTTGCGGAGACTGCCCGCCACTCGTTTTGTGTATAACTAGAATAGGCTGTAATCTAGCTATGAATCTAGTGAGTAGAATTCTGAAGGCGGATTTTGATATGAATGGAAAATCTTTTGATTGTCTTATGGAATTAAGTGTAATAGTGAACCCAGTTATCACAGGCCCAGCTTTTTCCATGGGTGCCATTATAGGTGGCTTAGAGACAAAACATTAAGAAGAAGATCATGCTTGTACTTAAACACAGCAGTGAACAATTTAAAAGTAAAAAGTAGAAGAAGATAAAGTTACGTATTTGATGCAATTGACATTTGTCCGAATGAGTGTTTGGGTCAATTGAACAAATTACATTATCTTACTATAACAATTCATTTTTATTTGATCAACTGAAACGCAGTTGCTTGCTTATTAATTAGACTTGCCCCTATTTAAGTTGTTTTTCATTTATGCTCGTACTTGCTAATTCATCATTTAAATCATAAATTAAATCTTCTTTTCCTTCCCCTCCCATCAACTCACTAGCTTTCATTGCAGAAATTGGGTGCCAATCGTATAAAACTACAATCTATGGTGCAGTACTTATACGGGTACTGCGAGCATGTCTGACGTAATTGCATTTCTTGACTATGATCTCACTGAAAATTGGAGTGTTCGTACTGTACAAACAAAACCAATACGCTGTTAGTTCAGTTCGTTGTAGAAATCGGAATCGTAGGCAGGTGAAGCGGTGCGCGCCCGACCAAGCAGTCGACAGAATGGCTTTATTCCTAATTAAGTCAGCCGGCTACACCGTGGGAGTGCTACATACACTGCTTCGTTTCATGGAAATAGCAGTTCGCACATTGTACACCAATTCTCCGTTGTCATTCAACGGACTTCTCATTTGACGGATTATTTGTGAAACTAATTAATTTAAAATAAAATCGTATCACTTAATTAAAGTTATTTATAATGCTAAGTTTATTGCAATCTGAAATTGACAATATCAAAAACTGTAAAAAAAATTAGCTAAGTTATATAAGGGAAAGGGATCCAAAAGGTGTGGGTTTAAAGAGACATAGTCCTGTTTATGAAATATCGGCTGAAGCTGGACGTACATTCATCCATCATCATTCAAACTGGTGTCGTAAAACTGTTATTCACAATAATTATCTTGTGTTGTGAAGTATAAGTGGTGTCATGTCCACTAGGACACTGCTACATCAAACGAAATACAATTTATCAAGCCCGCCTCTGTCGCAGTTTGCGGAACGATTTTTTAGTCATGCCTATGGATCATCCGAGCTAGGACCAGTATCGTCGGTGATCCCAAATATTGACACTTGATGAGAGCACGCCTCGCTCGGCGGCGCGTGTCGGATGTATGCCCAGGATAAAATAGGTTTTAAACAACTATGTAGATAGTAGATACAGATTGGTCCACCGGATGATTTTTGACAAACGTTGTCTTTTTTTAATAATTCGTATAGATAAGATTGGAGGACATATTTATTTTATTGTGACAACTTTTTGAGGCGCACTAATTTTGTTTTGTGTGTTGAATGTAGCATAATTTGGGGCTTTGAGCTAGTTTACTGTTCGTTACAAGCTATCTTGTCTTGAGCATAAAAAGTTGTATTAAAATCAAGTTAAATAATTAAGAAATAAACTAAATTTCCATCTCTCTTGATATACGGTTAAATGTATTTTGTATTTATTGCATAGTAAACCTATATTTTAAACATATTACGATTAAGCATATTACGAGAAGTAAGCATATTACGATTTGTACACTGTTTGTGTTAGTATCTAAAATATCCGCAACCTAGTCAAATACGCTCATGTGCAAACGTCACTTCCAGCGATTCGATTTGCGTTTCAGCGATATTTACTCCTGACTGTACAATGGTTGGATCGGCAATGTAATGCTGTACATATAAACAAGGTTTTTGCACTACAATGCATACGAATAATAAATAATGACAGACTATCCACTGTAAAAGCACAAACGGAGAGCAATCGCTCTCGCGTCACATTTTCGCGAAACATTTGCAGATGCGACGACAAGTGAAATGGAAAGTGTTGATGATTTTGCCTAATTTTCCCACGCGTTATGCCGCGCGATACACGATCTGGCAGTTTGGTCAGTAAAATTATATAAAAACTTTATCTAAAATAAGTCTTTCGTCATTTGCTAGCTATAAAGTACGTAAGCGTAGCCTTAATTTAAATGTAGGTAAAATTAAACGCGTTATTATTACAGGTAAGCACGGAATTTGCCTCTCTGTTAGATTTGAAAACATAAGTTTAACAAAACTTCTAAAACTACCGATGCACCAAGAAATAGCAGTTATTACATTTTATTTTACATAAATGTTTAAATTCTAACATACAATAGCCTAAATCTATAACATCTCTATGTACAAAAATATGAATACAAATACATATAAATCAGTAACAGATTTTAAGTGGGATTGGAACGTCCATGAATCTGTAGACACTACAAAAGAACATGCATTATTATTAACGCGCCTTGTAATCTGGCATGTAAAATGATATTTATACCTTTAACCTTTGAGATTCAAACAGCCACATCTACTCATAGGTGCATCATGTCGAATAGCAAACGAGGCTGCGTGCAATTTTGTCAGCCCCTTGAGTGTTTCCTTATTTGTAAGAAAACGCAAAAGATTTTGGACTTTGCATCGTAATAACACGACCAAATCACGTTAACGCGATCATAGTTCGGGATGAGCTTAATACAACTTTTGCAATGTTTTGCGGTCGACTGCGTAATTGCAAGGGAAATTCTGAATAAAAAAACGGTTCGTTGCGTTGTGCGGTGCTTCACAGTGCCTGCGTCATCAGCGAATTCCAGATTTACCAATTTCCCGACGGGTTTCGTTTGCCGAAAGGCGTTCCTGGTTGATTAGCCTCTGTTTGATTAAGATTTATTTACATTGAACAGTCAATCGGCGCAACCGTGCGACAAAACGTGCTTATTTACATTCATCGAGAACGAACGTTCGTTAGCCGCGGGTTGCTTGCGTGGTTTCTAGTGCTATGTGTACGTAACGAAACGCAAAAAGTTTGGTCTGCAGCTTATTTGTAACGCGACCGAATCGCGTTTGCGCGGTTGAAGTTCGCCGAGCGTTGCGGGATGAGCTGGATGCAACTTTTGTCTTAATGACTTGCGGTCACAGCCCTACTCCCCTGAATACCCGGAATAATTCATTGTTGTTGCTGTATACGCACTGTACGCAAAAGCAGCGTTTGGTTTTTTCATTTAAATTTTGAATCCAACAATCTTGACATTCCCAAACTTAAAAAAATCGCTAGTGGATAGAAATATTACTTACAGAACCAGAATGCTGTTCTACAGAATAAAAAAACTCTCAACAACCTATCGCAGTCCATTGCTTGAACAAAAAACTAAACAATTATAACACTGGTCAACACAAGTCTTGTTTCCTTTATTTTTTTTTCTGTTATTGGGTATTTCTATGGCCCTGAGTATGAAAAAAATACTGGAAGATTGCTAACAGCTTCAGTTTTTGAAATATGGAGTTTTATTATTTTGATAAAAAGTACAGAAAATTAATAAATGATGTTAACAAAATTCTGTTGAACACTATCAAATGATCTTTTATACGATTTCTTGAATGAACGACTTTAGGTAGATCACGTTGCAAACTCCAGCAGTAGTCTGCCATCATATGTGTGTCCCATCGCCCCTGATACCGCTCTTCCATTGTTCGAAGATCCTGATGGAATCTTTCGCCCTGCTCCTCACTAAAATCACCTATATTTTGTGGAAATCGGTCTACATGTGAGTGCAGGAAGTGGATTTTTATGCTCATGTTGCACCCTAACTCTTGCAAGTTCGATAGCATGGACTCAACAAGCTCGACGTGGTTGTCAGATTTCTGTTTGCCTAGGAAGTTACTCATAACCAAAACGAATGACTTCCAAGCTTTGGATTCGACTCCAGTCATTGATTTGACAAAATTAGGATCTTTTACGAGTTGCCTAATCTGTGGCCCATCAAAAGTCTTCACTTGATGTATTTTGTTCGGGTTCACAGGAATTTGGATCATCAGAAGATTTAGATGTGCTGGGCTGTACCTCTCGTGGTTTTAATTGAGGTCGTTGAGCAGAAGGTAAGTTAGGATATGACCACTTGTTTCGGTTTCCAGGGTTAATTCCGTTTATTTTCACTACGCAGAAGTAGCAATCGTCATGATGTTTTCGAGGTTCTCGCCAAATCATGGGTGTTACAAACATTACTGCATCTCTTTTTCCACTGGTCCATAACGTAGACATCCACACATTGCTGGCATACAATATGAGGAACCATGGCTTGTCCTGATTACACAATTTATTTAAAAGTATTGATGATAGCAGTTTTTACAAAGTCCGATATAGGTTTTCGATATTTTGCAAATACATGTTCACACACAAATGTAGCAAAAAGAATCAGGATTAAGTACACAACACTTCTTGACGAAGCCATATCGAAAACAACAAAAAAATATTTCAATGTCCAATAAAAAAACTATAAGTAAAAATAGTAATGGAGGGTAGTTAGCTGTAACTCAAAAACAAAAGCTGTAAGAGAAAAATTGTTACTATATTAAAAAAATACGCGTTAGTTTGAGATAGAAACAAAAAAAAAATTAAAGGAAACAAACGATTTTATTTTTTTTGTTGACCAGTGTAATAAATTGATGGTAAACGATTTTCCTAGTATGTCAGAACTTGATCAAAGCGATTTGATTATTTCGGGACCAAAATGACCGCATTTGATTAATATATATTTTTTATTGTTTACTAATTTACAAACGAAACTCTTGAAACATATATACATAGGTACTGTATCTGACCTTCATCCAGTCTACATTAAACGGAACTTAATTTGCAGTTTTAATCGAGTATATTGTAATATTCATAACAACAACATGGGGTAGTCCGTGTGTAGTTTGGAAGCGGATCGCTAGGGCGGCGGCGCCACTATCTCGATCGTAGAAGCACCCACCAAATAAACACAATGGCGCGCTATTGTCGACTTATTCCCAACAAATTTCGTATCTTTTCGCCTCATTCAACCGCTGTGTTTATGTTTAATGTAACAGCCATTCCCCAGATACGAGTATGATGTAAGTCGGTGCGGGGCGAATATCACAAACGCAAAGCTGTCTTACAGATTTTGTTCACGGATTACATCAGCGCACACTTAAATGCCAGAGGAGATTTGGGAAATGTGCATTTATTGGTTGCAACAAGTACTTAGTAGATTCAACGTTGGTTTTCCTCTTACCTTTGTGTAGAGTTTTATACTTAGTTCATCAATTTGGAAACTTAATTATTATACCTTTTTCACCCATCAGAGAAGTCTCTGTAGGACCTCCCTGATCCTCGAGTATTTATTTTTTATGTCAAAACACATTAATAACTAAATATAGGTACAAACGTGAATTACAGTTCACGAGTAGTGTCCACGCAATGAAAAAATATACACAGGCCGCCCTCCAATCAGATGGACTGCTTACTACCTTACTGTACTGTTGCGGGTAGCCGACGGATGACATCCACATTACATAGTAAACTTAATTCCTTCAGTCAGGACTAATGTTGCCAGGTCCAATTTGTTTTAAATCGGTACACGCGGCCAAACAAATCGGGATTTAAGGTTGCAGATCGGGACAGTTAGCAATACAAATGTGATGTGACGCTGATGACGTGCCATTTTGAATTTGACAGTGATGTAGATAGTAAAAGTTACGTAGCGTAAATACTTTGTTTTAATGAAAAATCTATTTTTTTACTTAAATCGGGACTTTTAACGTCCGTTCGGGACGCATCCTCAGACCCCTGAAAAAAGTCTGGACACCTAGCAACGCTAGTCAAGACGAACGTTGTTAGATCATTCATAATCAAGTGAGTAAGTCTCCAGAAACAACATAGAACTTCTGTCATAGTATAATCATAAAAGATTAAATGAAAATCACATCGCTGCAGGGCATATATTATCCATAATACAAGTACCGCGACTCTATTGACAGATGAAAAAGGTTGCGCTCACCATATATCTATTCTGCCGAGACAGGTACTCGTTTAAAATAATTCCCAAGCCGGAGGCGTTCGAGTGTCATTCTGTATATTGCCATTTATTGTGTTACACGTAAATTCGTTGCTTCACGCATCAAAGAACAACATAGGGATACGAAAGGGGCGCCTATGTGCCTGTGTACATTTCAATTTATCCTAAATTGCCGTTGGTATTAATGCTCGTATTGGAAAATGGTTTTGTTTTTTGCCATGAGCGCACCGAGGGGAGTGACAGCGTGCCGAATAAGGTATGAACGGTTCGAATTTTAGGTCGATCCGTGTTATTTACCTACGTCTACATTATGCTATCCAGTTCTATAATTCGTTAGGAAACATTTCAATCATCAACATTCTATTTTATAAATTCAGTATTACACGGGTCAAATGACAATTAACGTTATAAGAAAATGGGATTGTAATACTAATTTAAGCGACTTGTTTTTCTTAGCAGTCAAAGGCTTAATGGTAACAACTCATCCCACAAACAATGGATTTTCTATTGCTATTACCTTTAGGCGGTCAGTTCAAATTTGGTGGAACAAGTTAATTTGGCAATATCATGCCCCTAAATAAAGAGAGGCTAACGATAATTTTATGTAACAATAAAAGTTTTGGCACAATGTAAATGCATCAGTACATAATATAAAACAAAATCGATTTTTCTGTCCATATCTTTAAATCTACGCAACGGATGAATGCGGTTGTTTTAATATATAGAGTGATAGAATAGGAAGGTTCATATGTTTAATAATATCCTAACATATTTTATACTAGTAGAGAAATACTGTTATTTTTTATGTTTCTAATGTGATAGTCGTAAATAATTACTTTTTCCGCTTACATTGCAAACGCAGGCTAAACCCTACGAGATTTATAAAAATAATGTTCTAAGCATTATACACATTGAAAAGGTCTACAGAAAAGAAGAGATGGTATATGTCTATCTCTTATGGATCCAATAATATTTTCTATTTACGATAAATAATGGATAATACAGCATTAATCCTTATCCGATTAAATACCTCAAATACGTAGCTTTTGCGGCGGTACCGGTCGGCCAGTGTTTCTGTAGTGTATTTAGTATCAACATTGCACCCGTGCGACGACATGCGGGTCGCTTGTATATTATAAAATTTTAAAATATTGATTTTAAATAAGATAATTTTAATGAAAAGGTTGCCGAATTCAATGCCAGAAATGAGAAAATCTACCGCAATCCCATGTTACCGAGTTACATTCTGAAATAGCTCCCACTTTCCTTGACCTCTCCCGCCAACCCCTAGCGTCAGCGGCTCCACATTCAAATTTATTCAATTTTAGCGAGCGATCCAAGTGGAAATGAAACGTCTACCGAACATTTCCTACTCTATTAGCATTTGTTACCGTCTCGTCATTGTTATAGTTGGGGGTGTGTAGGGCTCACTGCAGGCAGGCGATACCAAGGTATGATTAATACAACGTATCGTAACACCCCAAGAAAACGCTGTTACAAACAGGGGGTACTAATACATATGTTAATCTTTGAAAATACATACGTTCTTTTAAATATACTGTATTATTTATTTAACTAGTCAAAGAAAATATTTATTTTTTAACCCTTTGACCGCCAATGAAGCCTTAAGGCGCCAGACACAAGAGCTTTTCTATTCTGTCTGGATTCCCGGCGTTAAACGGGTTAATATAAGTAGAATAGGCTGCATTCCCATTATAGTTATGCACGCGAGTTTCCTTAGGCTTTTAGTCAATTATCAGGATTATCATACCAACATAACTTGATTTACCTGCAATCTCGTATTATATTTTCGAATCTGTGTGTTGAGTGCTTATCTTCCACATGAACTGTTCCATCGCAATCTGCATTCATGGGCCTCCCGCGCCCTCTTTATACCACCGTCAATCAGATCAAAATCGGCTTTTTCGTTATGTCAAAACGCAATTCACTTGAATTTGTAAAGATATGCTGTGTTGTCGGTCTTTGTAACGAATAATAAAATATTTAAAGAATTTTAAAATAACTTAATATTTAAAAGAGATAATAATTATATTGTTATATTTTAATCGTAGTTTACAAGTTTCAGCTGTGCGGAGTACAAGCCCCGGTAGTTCCAACATAAATTTCAGGATCTAGAATACGTCACTGCTGCGATGTAGCAGAATATAAAAACGTAATAAATAATAGAATACAGAGTATTATTAATATTATTGAATTTAAGTCAACTATTAGCGGCAAAAAAACGAGCAATGCTAGTTTAAATTTGAACAAATTAAGTGACAATTCTTGCAATGGGAATGCCTACAGTACCAGTAAAAAGTATCGGAAGCGACTGCAGCCGCTCACAACTGAAAATAGAAATGGATAACTGAAAGCCGTATTGATTGCATAATATCAATGAACTCCTACTTCAAACTTTACTCCTTTGTTAAACTCTTTTTAAATAATACGGGTTACTTTTTTAATAAATTTCAATGGTTTATGTTCGAGTTATAATTAAACTTACTTTAATATTGAAGTTTGTGTCCAGTGTTTTTTTAATTTAAGGCATCCATAAAAACAAACTTAATAAAAAAGTTATATTGACATAAATACGTACCTGAACATTTTAAATATCAATCTGCTAATAACGATTGCACCATACGGTTATATATTTTCATCTAAGGGTGGATCCCTCAAGAGTTTCCCTCGCCCTATTTCTACGCCAACGGTGAAATTGCTCTTCGACTGACAAAGAAACGTTTTCGTTACTTTAAAATATTAACATCAAAAAGGGTGGCTTCATGATGACGCTGTTTGTTGCCATTTGCGTAATGCGCGTAATTTAAATCCTCCTTTTAATGTTGATATTTATTTTCATAAAAGATTGTAAGACATAGCTATGTTATGTATTTATATTTTGTTATATAATTTCTTAAGTAGTTTTTTTCTTAGTCAATAAATACAATAAAGCACTTATAATAAAATTAAAACAACATTTAATTTTTCGGGTATCGTGGATTAAAACAATGATCTGCAATGCATTTAATTACAAGCTGCAAATTTAGATATTTATCTACCATAGCGACAAGAAGAGCTCTATTATTGTCAAGTTCATTTTCAAAAGTTAATACCAGTCTAGTGAAACTACAAACAGACACCGCCAACAATGTAGAAATCTCACAGATGACCCTATCGATTTGTGCCATTGTGTGTAGAAATGAAAGTGTTCATTACTGAATGACTGTCACTTGTCTAAACACCCTGTTAATATCATTGCTACAGGATTAAGAGCACTCAAAACCCATCATAGTCTGAGTGTATTAAGGCTAGATAATAATTCAGTATCAATGCGAATGAGCGCAGTTTCCGAGAACAATGTGACATGTTGCACCCGCTCATTTATGAGAATGAGGTAGTTTTACGCTTCGCTTTGCACAGACGTGCATGAAATAACGAGATTGGATTTATTGGGCATTTTGAAGGAAATAGAAAATATAAGTACATATATTTTTACGTATGATCATAACAATACACCGATATTTGATACGTAAGCCTATTGCAAAGCAGTCTTGAAGGAAACCAACGACTGTGGTTAGCAATTGTATCCCGTCAACACTTTTCCCGCACTTCGTAATTTCAATAATATCACTATATTCTCTTTCCAAAATATATATCCTCTTTCCAAGACACTGAATAACGCTTTTTCACGGAATGAATATTTTCATTAGTTTATTGTATCGTAAAAGGATGCTAGGCACAAATTTTAGACAGGCTATTATTATTAGTGGCTCGTTTAGTTCTCTATGACTCGCATAATTTTCAGTGACTTTGTACTTACTCTTCCATAATAATATGTGTTTATTTATTTTTTATAATCATTAGTGCAAATGTATGTGGTTGACATGTACCAAAGTGTGATTTGACCTTATATTTCTGCCAATCTAAAGGCGCAACAAAAAATATTACGACCTCAATATTTTTATAGTTTCTTTCTTTATATATTCTAATATATATTGCAGGTGTACAATAAACAACTAAATAAATAAATTTAACGAATCTTGAAAACAAAACAGTTGTATCATGGAATTGTGTCAGTCCCTGGCTTGTTCATCAAAATCGGAGGAGAGCTCCATTAACACTAATTGAGGTTCTATTAGTAAGAAACATTATTTACCAACGTGATATACAGAACATAAACCATTATTATCTGCAATACCATTTATAACGCATAACTTCTGGATAAGTACCTCATAACTCAATACCAATAGCCAACACGTGATGTTATTTGTAGGTTCTACACAACTTTGTTAGATTAATGTACTTTCTGATTTTTAAGTGCTAAGTTAACTTTTCACGTTTGGCATGATATCAAGCCATTTTCAAGCGTTCTTACTTGTAAATTATTATGTTTGCTACCTTACAAAGACCTCACCACCTTACTGCCATTATGGCTACGTATTCGTATAATTTTGTGTTTCGGCTGAAAGACAAACAGTAAAATAACTTTGAACTGCAACATCACATCTTTACGTTCGAAGTAAGCACTGTGGTCTTCTTTTCAAGGGTGTATTACCACTCCGATAAAAATAATTTTATTCAATGAAACGTCGTTTTTAGTCGATGTTTCACTTTTTGTTACTTTACAGTCGTGAAGGACATCATATCCACATTGGCACAAAAATATGTACAAAGAATATGAAACAATTATACATGCGATTGCAAGAATTATACCACAAAGAAATACTCTTATGGCTAAATAATAAGTGTTTCTTTTAAAATATGTGCATATTTTTGCTTATCTAGTGTGTATGTTTTCCGAGCAGGCCTTATAGTTGTCTTTACTAAATATTGTAACAGAGTTTTTAACGCTCAAGGTGACTTAGCGTACAGTATTGTATGAACGACACTGGCGGCGTTGCATCCCGCAACTATTAGCCACTTATTAAGTGGCTACAAAATTGTCAAAACTCGTGAATGTCCGCCGCACGGCCCGTCTGGTAATTTGTATCGCTTCCGAGTTTGCAATTAGCCGTTTAATGTACGTGGCTCTTTTAAGCGTTTACACTATGCGATGCGTTTCATTTAACAATATAATGATATGTAAATAAGAACTTATAAAAACAAAGTACAATATTGTGACTATAATACACTAATTCATGAATTTACGCACACTATACGCACTAATTAAAACATCACCCTGTTACACAACACACGATGGTTCCTTAGATATCGCTGTATCGCTGGCTTCTTCCTTGTCGTCGCAGGTAATGCGCTTTATTCACTCTCGAGTTGAACATAAGACTGTAGACGTACACATTGGCCGGCCTTGTATACCCGTTTACCCAATAAGCTTGAAGCATCGATGCCATTCCACATAATTCTAATTCACATAGTGCTAATTTATTTTTTAAGGCATTTTCAATAGCCATTGGTCGTCCCATGTAAACCCGCTTCACCTACAGTGCGCTTAATAAAGACCGCTTAAATGGCTCGTGCCATTGCGACCATTTTGGATGGCGTTATGACGATTGTCCTGATGTGGGCCTTGTTAACTTGTAATGAGCTCTAGTCGCATATAACTAAGAGTCCAACCGCCTTTACAATAGTTAACATTGTATACTTTACTTTAGCTAGTTATAAGTTCACATTGTTTAGTCTACTGTTTGACACTAATGATATTGCTAGTTCATATTTTAACATCTCAACTTTCAAATGTCCTTTGAAATGCTTATTTAGTTAGGCTTACTTATTCATATTGGAGGGTAGACGGTGCTGTATTTTATAGCCTTGAAAATTCATCTTTTGAATTGCAGGTCGTGGGAGCAAACATATATTTTATCAAGCGTAATTTCTAAAGCTAAGGGGAAAGCACAATCTATATTTAATTTTATACATAGGTATAAAATAGCGGTGAGAATACATAAAAAACAATCAACTTTTAAATGGCTTTAAGTAGAGACATTAAATTTTATTATTTGCTAACTTTGTGACAGTCCATTGCTAGGCATCCTCATCGATAGTGATGAGTTTTGCCTGAATCTCTACGCGAGACAAGTGGGTTGGAGAGAGCAGTACTTAAAGAAATAAATCAAATGCTATCTGCTTTTTAAGCCGCCTTTTACGTCACCAAATGGGAAGACAAGGGGTAAAGACAATTGTTCTAGTCTGCTGTAACTGCTGCAAAAAGAAATCTATAACCTATGTAAACTTTGACATATTTAAGTATCAGATTATTTTCATAATATTTTGGGATAAAGCCCACAATACTTTGGTGCAGAGCGTAGCTACGACAACGCGAACTAATACTTGCTGTTAATATTTCCCTTGACAAAGCGTCACAAATATTAATGATGGCGCTATTACCGCTAGGAATTAGATTCATAACTATTAAAATATTTATAAATGTGTATCTGTCACGTATTTACAGATTTGCAATCTTATCACAGCAAATAAGAAACGTAATTTACTATGAATATGGATGGACAGAGAAAGGTTTTGCAATCAAATGGTAAAGTTTTGATAGCATGGAATATACACAGTATTGACGGTTGTTTTTAACAATATCATTTATGTTTGACTTTTGAATCATAAAATAATAGTTTAAGGTATAAAAAAATATTGCAATGACCATTGGAGACTTCTTTATAAACCCAGTCATATCAATGAAGACAACATCCCATCATCAGCTCATTCACGTCACCACCGAGGGGCACGAGCCTACCCCAATAGGGTGTACAGGCTGTAGTCGTTCACGGGCTTAGTGCGGATAGGCCGATTTCACGCATTATCTTTGAATCTTTTTGTAGGCGTGCGTAGGTTTCCTCCCGATGATTTCCTTCACTGTAAATAGGAGCGTCGGATAAACGTACACACAATTCCGAAAATTCGAAAATACATTGGTAAGCGGCGGGATTCGAACCTGCACTCTTCAGATCGGAAGGCAACAGTCGACACCAATGAGCCACAGACGCTCATGAGCTACCGCCGCTCATCGAATGGTAAAATATTATGTACTTACAAACAATTGTTCATATAAACGCCAATCCATACATTAAGAATACAGGAACAAAACCTGCGTTGTTCTCAGAATTTGGAATGCATTAAATCATTGTCTATAGAAATGTATGCAAGTTGCATACATTACTATACCTGCCTATGGACATTCCTCATGTCGGTACGTGAGCAACATCACCAAGGCTACCGTCATTTTAAAGTGTCATCCGAAACATTGTGTTGCATGTAAAACGTAAGACGCCTGTCATACCACTGTCGTGTTTATGCAATGGCTCGCAATGACACTGAGTAAGTACAAGCATTCAAGATTTTATGATCTCGTAAAATTTACACAAGAATCGACCGATCGGTATCGGGCAAATGGGGAGCTTTTATGTAAAATCCTCTTTAAATTCATGATACATTATGAAGAAGTGTAGTAATATTGAAAGAGGCTAGACTACGGATAGGATACCGAAAATTATAATCTCTCCATGCGTCGGAAGGTCCTGTACATATATATAAACATAATCTCTGTCTCTGGACTTTTATTTAAAGGCTTAAACTGTAACCGGCTACTATTTAAAGGATTATAATCGTCAACTGATCTTCAGTCTCCTAGCAGCCTCGCTAAGTGGGAAAGCCTTTTACTTTGCAGTGGGACATTTTAGGCTGATTTATTGATTAATAAACTGTAGCTGTACAATTTTATATTTTAGCTGCATGAAAAAAGCCTCAAATTGTTATATAGGATCTCCAGGCTTTAGTCTTCTTTTAGAATACGCAAATGGCTTTTCCAATATTTCTAAAATGGCAATATTGGATAGATGCATAGACAGTTATCTGTAGTGCTGTGTTACTTTGATTTCAATGGACTGTTGGAATTTCAATTTACGGCTAGAATAAAACAACACTTTATTAAAAAAAACGATTTTCACTCCATCGATGAGTATTTACCTAATAAAAATCTATGAACAAATTGCTGATTTACTTCAGCGTTTAAAAAAATCCATTTTAACATCGAATCATTTTAAAAGGCTTTTTAGGGAGCTTCTTTCCGGACTGGCCAAAGCCTTTCTAGTGTCTTTATTTCAATATTAAAAAAAATGTGCTTTCATAAGTGCTTACTGTTAAGCTTGTCAGGGGCAGTGTAATTAGGAAAAGGGTAAAGGGTGAATACCGCCTAATAGTTTCCGCTGCAATATAACTATGGTGAAGAGCTTACAGAAATATTGAGTTTATTAGCTTTCCAACAAATATATGTAAGTATAAACTGCTCCCCATTGTATAGGTGGAAAAATTTAAAGCGGACCTCAATTAGGAATAAAATTTAAATCTAATATGCTAACTGAGCGTTGTTGCTATAAAATATATAACATTTTGTTAAAAATCTATTGAGTACACGATAACGACAACATTGCAGTGAACATGCAGCGTCGTGCAAATACTTATGAATAATAATCAGCAAAGACGTCAGTGTGTCACTAAGTATTCGTATTGTATATAACAGAAGAATAGTGCAGTTAGCATTGACTTAGTATTGATTTATTGTCGTGCCGTCTTATAATGACTCTGCTTTACATTATTAGGTTCACTCAGGGCCAGTGCGGTTGTTACAGAAATTGCATCATATGACTGACTTCATTGAAATCTATGGTTCTCTACCAATACCAAAATTTAAATATATAATAACAATGAAAAAGAACTAATTTTTCAACATTTGCATTTAGTAATCGACACAATGGTTATTTAAATAAGAAAGGTTTTGAGTCAGATGCAAATAAGTATATTTTTTTATATTTACATGCATATATAATAATGATGGTAAATTTTAGACGACTCCTCGTATTTTCATATTATTTAAAAATATTTTTTATGTCCTAAAAAACATTAGTAATCATATGAGAAATATGTTTTGTATCTATTCATTTGTAATGACACTGGAATTAATTCTGATAATTATTTTTTAGATACAGTACAGACCCAGAATAAATAAATTAAAGATTTTAAAAAGGAAAACTTAATATATTTTATACTTTCAACTTACGTTGCGTACTTTATATGTTTCGATGTAGGACTGGTCAGGAAGTTCCTCGTATTGCGGTTAAGTGAACCGCTCCACCTACCCAAGTAATCTTCACTTGCTTGTGCATATAACATTTTCTTGGAAACCATGCTGTTAATGCATTAGATGAAACGTTCTTTTAATATCAAAAATTTACTTTTATTGCACAACAAAATCCGTCATTGACAAAAAGGTTAGGTTTTTAAGACCGAAAGTCTGAAACTAATCGAGTCTAAATGTTTTTTCTAAAGATCAGGCTAAAAAGTACATTATGATTCAAGTTTAGTCTACACAAAAAATCAACATATCACAAAGATTTTAAATAATATTTTGAAATAGTAAAAATACTTTACAATACTACCAATGTATAATTTCGTTTTATATGACATTTTCAGCCGTACGGACTTAGCTGGATACATTCTACCCTTACTGACCTTTACGATTGACGCGTTTTAGGGCGATGCTTGTCACGTTGTGTCATTTCAGTGCTTTTGGCAGGTGCCAGAGCATTATCTGTCATACAAAATGCGTTTCGTTTGATATTAAACGGTCAAAATATCCATTGGAGATGCATCAAAACCGCTAAATTCGATTTATTTTTTATTATTGAGGTATACCGTGAAAGATTACCTAAGCAGCTATGTTAATCGTAAGTAATATATAAAGAAGAAAAAATCTCAATAAACTAAATAAAATATCAAATATCAGTAGTCTCTTTCAATAACCAAGTTGCTTAGCTACTAATATATTAGTCCCAACCAAAAAAGTCCAAGCAAATTGTATCATACTTGAGAATTTTGTAACCTGTGCCGCGAACATAAATCATAGACACGCAAATGAATATCGCACGAGAATCGACGCGGGTGGCAACGACACATTATCTTTGCGTCGCATCGAAGGCATAAAGTAATTCTTTTATATTTATCACCTTGACTTACCTTTAGCTGCAATGATCTTAACAACGAACAAGCCAAGAGCTAGGTAATTAAATATGAATAAGTATTATCGACCTGTGAAGGTATATTAAATAAAATCTCATTTATAGATACTTAGATACAGAATGGATTACATTTTACAATCAATGTATAGGTCGCGATCCTTTATTGTTATGTGTCAGTTCACATTTCTGTTTAGTCATATTATCTACAATGAGCTAACGAGATAAGACAAGTGTTAGTATAAGGTAGCGTTATACAGCAGAGGAACGTTAGTCTTTGTGGTTGTATTAAATAGGAAACCAAGTATATACCTGCCCTTTGTTCATTTAATTCACGGCCTAAGAGTAAGTATATTCATGAGACATGGAAGTACAAATGGTGGCGTTTGCCGGTTTGTTCCTCTATATAAATTAATTGAGTTTAATGTCAAGAATTAAAGTGCTTCGTATATAATTATAATATGTACGAGTATAAACCTTAGTAAAAATATCATCATCAGCTCATTAAACGTCCCCACCGAGGGGCACGAGCCTACCCGTATAGGGTGATTAGGCCTTAGTCGTCCACGCGGGCCCAGTGCGTGTTGGACGACTTCACACATAACCTTTGAATCTCTTTGCAGGCGTGCATGAAAGTTTCCTCACGATGTTTTCCATCACCGTAAGAGCGTCGGATAACGTTCATATAATTTCGAAAATTCGAAAACACATTGGTACGTGGCGGGATTTGAACCTCAGCCCTCCCGGTAGGAGGGCGACAGTCCACACCATTGACCCACCGACGCTCTCGACGCTAGTAAAAATATATTCTAAATGTGTGAGCAATGTTTTAAGCCCTATAGATGTACTAATAAGTAACGTTTTCTTTATTACCAATTTTCATTTTATTCTATATAGTAATATCCTCTTCAGTCGGGTTTTATAGCAGAATGATGGTACAATAACTAACTTTGCAAAAAATTACTTAGTATCAACTATTCCATAATAATCTATTGGTATGTCTGGTCGTTATATCGCAAGCTAGGATTACCAACTTTTTATCAAGAAATATTTTATTCAGGCTTTTGAATAGTTTTAACAGTATTTTAAAAAAGTTAACTATAATTTATTTATTGTTTTAAATACATTTTTAATATTCTTGCCCAAATATTTACTTATTTACAGTCTTTTGAAAACTTTTTAACCTCACACAATTATAACTGGAAATAAATAAAACAGAAGCTAGTTTTTTTTTAAATAATAGATCTATTCCACTACTTAGCAGGCATTAGAGAAAAAGCTTTTTCAGTTAATATTTCGCTAAACGAAAGCAAATTAATATGTGGTCTTTATCACATACTCGTACTCATGTGTTTGCATACTGAAAATATCATTTTGTGTACACTTTATTGTTGTTATTATAAACAGTATAGTTGGCAACCCTATTTCAGGCCCAATGCGGATCGTTGGAACTTAATTTTTCCTTAAAAAATAATTTACTTTCTAAAAACATGATAATTATGCCTCTAATTTACACAAGGAGGTACTTATATTATTATTAACCTACTAATAAGATAAACCAAATAAGTAGGCGTTTACGGACAATCCACCCCCTGGAAATTTCTAAAAATCTCTCTCGCTCATCCTCTTAGAGGATGTGCGGCTCGTTTTGTGCCCCATTGTAATTGTTCTGTAAAATCCTTATCTGTTGGGTTGTACGGATGTGTGTAACGCCAAGTTTTTGTATTCTCAAGTAAATTTTATATTTCAGAACTGACATCAAAACATATAAAATACTCTTAAGAGGTTAAAACACAATTATTCTAAGTTTTACTTTTTCTATGATTTGAACAGTTTAATTATATTTTCACATTTTATATATATTTTTTATTGAGCGTCGGTGGATCATTGTTGTGTGTGTTTTTTCGATGTTTTTAAATTTTATGTACGTTTACGACGCTCTTATGGTGAGGAATCTTGCGCACGCCTGCATGGAGATTCAAAGATTGCGCTTGAAGTTGGCCAATCCGCACTGGACTCGCGTGGACAACTGAGACCTATGCACCCTTTACTGGTAGGCTCGTACCCCTTGGTGGGTATACGTGTATATGACCTGATGATGATGACATACAATGTTTGTTACTCTAACGTGCCTTGATTTGATTTCATTTATCAAAGCATTGAAAGACGACTCTTTATATATTTTACTTTATTGAAATGGAATTCCCTATCACTTCTAAATATGTTTTAAAACATGTTATGTGTATGTCTCAAGTACTTGGCTTCTGTGCATCGTCACTGAATGCTATCGGTAAGTACGTATATAACGTTACAAGCATCTTACGCCCCCCACCCCGGCGCCAAGAGGTTACGTAAATTGTTTAACGAACGAAGCCGTTAGGGCCTCGATGGCGCACTTAAAGCATTAACATTTTAAACCGTTATTTGTGCTAAGCACACAATTACTTGTACATTTAAACTGATTATGCTACGTTAAAGAAGGTTCACTTTAAAATATTCTAATTAGGCGACGACTTTGTCTCGGGAACGTTCTTTGGAGTTGCTAATGTACCGAATTGCGCTCCGCGTCCTACTTACCTTAATCCCTTGTGTACGCAGTTTCGTGGTTGTTTGCACAAAAAAGTTTGATAAAATTAAAGGGTCGACACGCAATCGAGATAGGTACCCACTGGTAATTGTTAAAAAATGTTTATACTTTTAGCTAATACCTATTGCTATCAAAACTCACACATTGAAAAATTTTAAATGATTAGATATTATATGAATACGCAAATTAAAGATGTTACGTGATAAAAGGTTGAACCTAATTTCCTACATTTTAAGATTACAATTTTGGCTTTTAATATGATAAATCAGCCAAGTTTTGCGCCAAATACCCAATACCCATAATTGTGTCACTATTTATCCAAACAGCCAGAGGTTTTACAATGTTTATCGTAGTTGATGTGTTTATTTTAGTAGCCTCACTCTTTAGTACGAGTATAGCTTTATTCGTGATCTACAAAATTGTTGGTCAAATCATATAAATAAATTCATTTCTGTAGTAAGGTACTACATAAATGCATAATTAAATCCAAGTAAAGGATTAGTTAGTGTCCAATCAGTTACGGTAATTAAGAAGCTTTTTGCATACTCTTGTGTCTCATTGTCACATAATGAGTGCATAAATACCTATTTAAAAGTAAAATAAGAGCTCACATGCTTCAAAGTCTTTATATTTTTGTATTCCAATATGTTTTAATACAAGATTTTGCAAAATACACCAGAGAAGAAAAGCATATATACCGACTGCACGCTTAAGAGATTGTTACAATTGGGTATTTGACACCACTTATCGTTTACGCACTTTTTATGAACTGTTAAAAATTATTGAAATGTGACGTCATTGCTCACAATCATCAATGGACCTAATTTTAAAGGTTTCAGTGTATTTAAAAATACGATATTGCAAATAAACAAAAGTGATCAATGAAACTACATATAAAATAAGGTGCGGTTTTATAAAAATAAGGTTTGGTATTTTATTGCGGATGGTGGAGAATACCGAATTCTGAATTTATCAGTCATTGTATCAAGATGAGTGACACACGCAAGCGGCCCATTTTATACGTTCGCGCGAGCTGATTTCTACGTGTGTTGATCTCTTAAATTTAAACATTTCCGGGGTACATGGCAAAGCGGTGGAAATTAGGGTGTGCACGCTCCAACGGGTGGGTTTTTCATGAATCTCCCGTCCTGTTCCCTCGCGCCATTTTCATGCTAATCTCAACTGTAGGGCGTGCTGATTTTGCGGGCATGAAATATTTGTAACAGACGGCCTGCCTCGGCACCTTTTCAATTTCGGCATGCCTCTCGTCTGCCGATTCGAGAGCACCGAATGTTGGATTTTGAGCGGAAAAACGACATTGCCGCACAATATTTATGCTACAAATATTGTTTTGTTGCTATAATCTGGTTCTGATATTCTGGAATTGTCTCGCTAGTTTTTATTTTCTGATTATCACTATGTATACTTACTCCAATAACTCAACACTAAAAGACAAAAAGAAGTGGAAAGAGTATCTTCAATGTTTACTAAATCTTAAATTCCACAAAGCCATCAGCCATTGGTATGCGTGGAAGCAAAAATGCTTTATGGCCGGTGGCGGGTTGGATGTCGTAAATTCGCACTTAACCCCTCTCGACCGGCACAGCCACTACATATTTCAGGATCATAAGGATTTCTGTCGCCCGATGTTTGGCGACACAATGCACCGTACAGCGACACTGTCCGATGCAAATTTCGAGCGTTCGTGAACGTGTGATGGGCGTTTGTGCACTGGAGATGCCCTTTAGTGCATCGAGCCATTGCTCTATTACACTGATGTTTATAAGGATTTAATAACCGTAAACCACATATGTAACCGAAATTTGTAATTGTATTGTTATTCGCTGTTCATTTATACCTAAGTATTTGATTTTAATTAACTCATTACTTGGATATCATTTATCTATTAGCCAGCCTGCTGAACATAACTCCAATAATATGTTGACATCGACACGGGTTGTAATTTATGAATAAATTACTCAAATGAATTTTTTTTTTATTGAATGTATAATCACCATTTTCGATACAGTCAGCTTCTTTTAATAATAAATAATAATTATAATAAAATCATTTTATTGCTCATCTTGACATACGATACAATAACAAAAAACTTACTATTTACTAGTACTTTAAAGCTTTGTTTCAAGTGCAGGCATACCTAATTCTTACCTATCAATATAATTGACCTGTATCAGTTTCAAAATTTTCCTCACACAAGACTACGGATTAACCTTACAACAGCTTAACCTACTCCTTACACGTATCTAGTAGTTCATAAATGTTTAAAACCCATACGTAAAAGGAAACGAGTTTCACGGAGGTGAATTATCTTTTAATGGCTGTCGACAATGGATATTGAGGGTGTAAAGCGCAAGACAAAGGCTTCGGTTATAATTCGGGAACTTCGAAGAATCTTGCGGACATATTTCCAATTACCTAAGTATATAATATTATTCGAGAAATGTTATACTGAAGTGAAATCTCTTTACTTCTATTGAGTTACGTTGAATGACTTTTCAATTGGAGTTCTACAGTAGGTATAGTAGGTATTGCTAGGTATATACATATAAGTTTTATTGAAGTACAAAGAACTGGATCATCGAGAGGTGTTCCATATGATTGTTGTAACTAAAATTATTAAGGTTTTCTAGTGTTGTTAAAAATGTTAATTGTGCATATTGTTAATTAAAATAAATATAATAGTTAGAGAGGTATATAAGATTTTACGCTAATCTATACGTGCTATTAAAAAATATTATTACCAACACTTGTTACAGTTTGCGAACAAACATAGTTTTAACGTCATTGGCCTTCAAAGGGTTCCTGTGGATAACTTAACAACTGAGTGTAGACCTGTTCAATAAATCACCCTAAATGAGTTTTCTTTTGTCCGCAGAGCGCAAGCTTTTCGTCGGCATGCTGAATAAGAAACTGTCTGAGAACGACGTGCGCGCACTTTTCGCCGGTCACGGCGCCATCGAGGAGTGCACCGTGCTTAGGGACGCACAGGGCCAGAGCAAGGGGTGCGCTTTCGTCACCTTCGTGTCCAAGCAAGCGGCTATTGCTGCGATTAAGGTGAGATAATGCTGCCTTACTTATGACACGTTGACACTAATTACACGATTTAGACCAGCGCCTCACAAGTTTACCACCTCGAATAGAGGGTTTACAACCACATAATGCAGACCTGGGTGTACCAACACTAAATTTGCATACACCAGGGTTTACCATCTCTGAATATAGACCAGGGTTTACCGTTTCTGAATGTAGATCAGGATTGACCACTTATTAATGTAGACCAGGGTTTACCACCATTGAATGTAGACTAGGGTGTATCACCACTGAATGCATACCGGAGTTTACCACCTTTGAACTACTTCTGAATATATACCAAGGTTTTTCACTTCTGGATAAGCTTAACGAAAAATAATTTTACAGTTAAAGTTTGGTAGTCATGTCGCCCATCTGCCAGATAAGCTTCTCTCTCTCTCACTCAGATAAGCTTAGTAGAGACTTATTTTGAAGTGGCGAATCCGGGTCGCAACCTCATAAACTATGCATAGTTAATGTTCTCAAGTTTTCGTTGAGTATCATGGACATAATAATATTTGATAAAATAAGTTTTTAACAACAGATTATTTATTTAATCATCTTTATTTTATTTATATTTGACTTAGTACATTAATATAATATATATGCAACATAGATTCGATTCTAATAGTTACAACAGAAACAAATCCATGCCAATATATATCAATTATACTAATAGTAGAAATAAACATCGGTACTGATATTTATTGTAGTTAAGATAGGTAATTTATATCACCTACATAGATACAGAAATAACAAAAACAATTGAGTCGTAATAATCAAAGGCGGCAAAGTAGAGTTGATCTGAATTTTGGTAGTCGAAATAAAACATTTATTTTCCAGTCGATAGCCGTTTTTGATCCCAAAGTCATTTTTCTTACGTGTTTTTGAAGGGTTTATGGCCATGTTTGATAATAAAGTGAACACAGAATCGGTTAACATTTGAATTTTCAGCAAGTTCAAATATTTATCTAATTTTCGCCCACCACCTACTTTGCCGCCTATGATTTTATACGACTCGATTGTTAACCTAATTCACTTAGAACATTAAGTCAATTAACCCATTGTTATAGGCAAAAGTTTATGCGACCGATGTGTAGCACAGCGAGTTTTACAGAAAGTGTGACACATGACACTACTGGAAATGTCATCGAATCAAACTAAGGGTGTTTTCAATTAAAACCAATGTATAACAAAGCTGGATGGACGTTGACGTAGGCGGCATGACCGCAACACCCCAGCCGCTGCCTGACCGCAGCCTTAGAGCTACACAAAGTCACGACACCAATACAAGCGGCCTTGGACAGAATCACAGACTTCCCAGTTGTATTAGGATATCTGTGGACGGAATACTAGTAGTCTATAACCCCACCCCAGTAAAATAATTGTATCACCTGTTCGACTGTGAAGTTGTTGACGGGGTTGTAAACATTTCACTAGAACCATCTTGGACCAAACTGAGATTTTTTTTTGCAAATTGTCAATTGTTATAACTGCTTCAATGATAATTTACTTATTCATATGTTACATACATCAACATAACAGAAATCCAATCCCTAACTGTATAAAAAATATCAATTTAATCTTTAAAATTTATGAATTATTGTATATTCTGTGAATATATTTAGACAACACAAATAAATTGGTAAAAGTTCACGTTATTCAGATTTCAATCATTATCAAATCACATTGTCTTTTTACATTTGACGGATCGTAATTGTATAATGTATATTATGTAGTTTGGTTGTAACATAGTCCAAATCCACTATTGTCTACTGTCGTCATGCAAAGCACTTTCCAAATTTTACAGTTTTTTTCAACTACAATATTGGATGCGCTTTCCAGGCCTTACATCACAGTCAAACAATGGAAGGATGTTCTGCGCCGCTAGTGGTGAAATTCGCTGACACCCAAAAAGAGAAGGAACAGAAGAAGCTGCAGGCGATGCAGGCGAGCCTGTGGGGGCTGTCGACGCCGATCGCGCCGGCGGCGACGTACCTTGCGTCTGAGGCTGCGCTCTCACCTGCCACACAGTTGCAACTGCTCCAGCAACTGCAAGCAGTCGGGTTGCAGCAACAGCTGTTACAGGGACAAGGATCTACTCTACTGCAGGGTGAGTCGAGTTTCCATTGGTTGTTCCAGATACGATAATTCTAAGAAGACTTGGTAACTTGAGCAGGGTAAGTCGAGAACTGAAAGAGGATTTCCGATAAAAAGGTACGGCCCTTGCCCAAATGCAGACATGTAGGAATGTAGAGACGTAAAATACGGTATCGGCTAATCGAGGAAATTGGAACGCATGACATATTGCGCCGTACCCATGTGAATTGGACACAAGGAGAATATAATATACTATGATATAGTCGTATTATAGCATTTCATAATTCACTTGAACCGGTCAAACAACATTTTCGGTATGATATTTATAAATCTTCATTTTTGATATTATGGAACTAAACTCGTAGGTTACTACTCCAAAGCTTAGATATTTTTGTAAATGTTTGTACTTAATATATAAATTTAACTAATTTAATTTAGGTACCTACACTTACCTTCAGTCTTGCATTTCTGAATTATGATTGAGTATTATGAAGTTTTCGAAATTATATTTATGTTATCCGACGCTCATACGACGTGAAGGGAAACATCGTGAGGAAACCTGTGCACATCTACGAAGAGATTCAAAGGCTGTGCGAGAAGTCGGCCAATCCGCACTGGGCCCGCGTGGACGACTAAGGAAGGAAGTCCCTAATACACCATTTACGGGTAGGGCCCCTCGGTGGAGACATTTAATGAGCTGATGTTTTTTATTGTGAACAAAACGGAGACCTATTAATAGAGTAGTGGTACGTACACAGATATATGAAAAAGAGCTTAGTTGCTTTTTCATTGCCATATATGGGTAGGTATTTGTTTCATTTTGTTAAATCAACTTATGTGCCTCATCTTTTCAGCTGTAAATTTTATCAAAAGTTTTTATTTCATATAATTATTTGGTTGTTTTTAATTTTCCTCTTTTCGTTGCCACCCTTTTTTATTTGCGCTTTAATTTTTATTTACGCCTTCCTTGTTTCGGTTCTCGCCCCGTCCAGGTGTGAACTACCAAGATATCGGTTTCAATGGCGCAGGGCTGAGCGGGGGCGCGGTCGCCGGCGTCGGCGGTGCCGAGCAGCTCGGCGGGTTGTTGGCGCCGGTGTCGGTGCAGAACCTGGCCGCGCTGGCCGCCATGACGCAGGCGCCGGTGGTGTCGCAGGCGGCGCCTATCGCGCCCGCCGCCGCGCCACAACCGGCTGCGCCGCAGTTGTGTGAGTACCCCGCTTGTTGCGTGCTTAACCTAATGTTACCCATAGATTTAAGATGGATTGCCCATAGACTTCAGATTGTCTCCTCTCGCCTCTTATCAGTGGAAGCTGGAGGACACTGGCTTAGAGAGGATATCAATCAGAAAAAAACCAAAGATACAACGGTAGGCTTCCAAGCTAACGCTAAGTACTATTTTTGTCAAAGATACAGTACCATTATGATCTTTGACTCGTTGCGAGGTTATTTTGTGGTCTATCAAGCGTCCGTCCATAAAGACTGGCTTTATTTTATATTTAGGATATAAAATTGGCCATGAAGGCCAAAACGAATATCGCTAGGTATATATAATTGACTGTTTAAAATATAACGTGCCGAAATGGTCTAACTAGTATTGGCGGGTCACCATAATCTAGTTCTTTATTTGGTAGGATGCACTACAGACTCTGCTAGTTTGGATTGGGCCTCAAAAATGGTATGGTGGTACTTTTTAGAATCTAAATGTATCGCTCACTATATGAGAATGGCAAAAACCGTTGTAGATTTATGTCATACCTATTCTGTATTTGAAAAAAATCTAACCACCCGTACCGACTTAAGTATTAATTTTACTACAAACTACCTACCCATATTTTCAGAATCGATTTTATCCGTTTTTAATATGAAAGATATGTTATACAAAGCACAAAAATTAGTAAAACAACCTACTATCTCGGTTTGGCGGCACCTAATAACAATAAGTTAGTGATTTTACCATATCCAAATTGATGAAATAAACGTACCCAATTGAATATTAGTTTCGTATCTTATCTTTACCACTTGACTTGGAACATCTCAGGCTAATCTGAACTACTACAAAGGAATGTTTATCAGAGCTATGTGTAACCCGTAGGTTTGGAAGGTAATTCTATTTTAGCAGCGTGATTGCGAAATTCGATTAGGTTAGGTAGTCGAATTGATAACAGATGGAACGTTCCAATTCATGTCAGGCAGTCTACGGTGAATATGAATCAAATACTCCAAGATATATGATAAATTAAGTGCCCAAATATGTCTCACTCATTTGACTCGTATTGTTACACTCATTTCAACGACTATTTACAAATCACTTTGCATTAAGTAGTCTCGGTGTACCGAATCATTTGTTAATTGTTTTCCTATTCCACGCACGTTTTAAAGAATTCTCTGAAAAATTTAATGTCTCTGAGAAATCCATTTGTACACCGAGGAAATGAGTAAATTTTACGAAAACTTACTCGACCCTTTGTAAATACATAGTGACAGCAAAAACTCGTTCGCGTGCAAGTGACGGATACGTAATTCGTCTGCAAGGAAAGCAAAGAGCGAAATTATCTTCAACGCACGCTGTGGCCCGCTACTTGAATCGGAACGTTCTCATTACGTATCGTAAAATGGAACACGGAGCATGGGTAAAATTGCCAACCTTAATTGTCATTTCTTTTACTCTATTAACGGTCGTCCTTTGCCTAAATTCGTCCTCCACAGGACAATTAAGCGCAATAAATTTCAGCTCTAATTGCTCGTCCTGCCCGAATCCGTAATTGGAGTGTAGCACATCCAGTACATAAGTTAAGCCATGGAAAATTATTACGACACTCGTTGCCCGCAAACTTTCCCATTTCAGGTTGGACTTTTTATTGAGAAAAAGTTTAAAAACCGATAATTCTAACGATGACCATTTTTCACACTTCAGGTCTTCTCGGGAAGACTAACATCACAGGTAAACATGCAATGGAAATGGACATGTGTTTGTAACATGGAATGACTGATATTATTTAGCTTATAAGATTACTTAAGTATAAAGGAGACAGAAAAGAGACAGACTATTCAGTATGTGATCGACTTAAAAAGATTTCTGTTTTATTTAAATCATATTAAAAAAGTTTTCAAACTTACGTTATGAGTACCTTTACTTTAAAAAAAACTGTGTTCAAACAGAATACAATGAACATTACTTTTCCATAAACAAAGTGTCCGTGCCAAAGAACAACCATTGTTCTTGCCAGGCCGGAAATTAAACAAGGCGACACGCACACTATCATAATTGGTAGTAACAAATATGTTACGAGTGGGGGTTCCGGATATAAATTATTGCCAAACACGAAGAATAACACGGTAACACTTTATTAATTAACCAATATTAAATCACACACAACACTAATTACACTTACACTCGTACTAATTAATCAATTAACGCACGCACTAAAATCCGTAATTAACACTGCACACTATAACACAACACTTTCCGCACACACACGTAATAATCACACGTTAACTCTTCACACTGTTATATCACACTCGACGATCCCTTAGATATCGCTGTATCACTCGCTTCTTCCTTGTAGTCGCAGGTATTTCGCTCTTCGTTCGCTCTTGAGTAGAACACAAGACTCCCGGCGCACCCGTCGGCCCGCCTTATATACCTGTCCGGCCGCTGAGCTCGAAGCGTCGACGTCATTCTACATAGTTCGCGAATTATCTAGAACATACTACACTCTTTGCTATTTGACAATTCGCATGTCATACTCTATGGATTGTCTGTGACTGACGTCACATATTAGCCGCCATTTTAATGACATTTTAATACGTCAATTCGTAACACTGCCCCTTCCAAGAAATGCTCGTCCCGAGCATTATCTCCATAGAAACGCGCTAATCGATCCACATGAACAATCTTGGATGCTCCTCGTGGGTGCTTGCGTATACGGTACGTGACGTCGTTAATTTTGGTTATAACTCTGTACGGTCCATCCCATTTAGCTTGAAGTTTGGGAGACTTTCCTTTGCTTCGAAGTGGGTTATGTAGCCATACCAATGAACCTTCTTCAAAACCTTGATTGTTTACGTTGCGATCGTAACGTGTTTTGGCCCTCTCCGATGACTGCTGTTGTTGGGCAGTTGTAATTGCTGCCCTGTCTACATGTTGTTCAGTCCGCCATGCGTTAATTTGCTTGCGGCAGTTGGAGCGAAGATGGCCTTTGAGCCCACAGGAATAACATCTAGGGATAAATCTCCGCAAATATCGACAATCAGCCGTTTCAACAACTTCCCTGATGTGGTGGGTTCTTTGGTCTTGTCGCACTGCTTCCACTTCCAACGCATGGGCCAAGGCGTCCTTTAGAGTAGCGTGGTGTCCAAGTCGCACAGCTGCTCTCACCTCCAAATCCCGTATGCCATCCACAAAGGCCTGCACCAATATCTTCTGAGCTAGTATGGGCTCTGTTCGATATGCTTTACGAACAAGCTTCTCAATCTCCAATCCCCACTGTTGTAAATTCTCACCAACGCGCTGGACCCGTTCTTTAAGCTGAGCGCGAAACACATGTTCCAAATGAGCATCACCAAACCTGGATTCCAGTGCTTGCACCAACTGTCCATATGTCACATCGTCGCCAAGAGTTTCAAGAACAACAATGCTTCGCCCCTTAGGCCCAATGTTAGCGCCGTCAAAGCCTGGGATTCGTCCACGAGTTCATTTTCTTAACCACCCGAACTGTACTTTGTACGCCGACCAAGACGTTGTCCCATCGAATGGCGGCACTTTAACGCCTTTTGTTGAAGGCGCGCAACCAACGGATAGCGGGCTACCGTTGGTGATCTTTAGCTCCTTCACTTCCTTCTTGAGGTCGGCAATCTCGACGAAAGCTTCCGTAATCCTTTTCTCATGATGGCCGACTTGCCCTAATTTCTTGAAGATCCTTCACAAACTTGGTATGGATGTCCTTGATAAGGAGCATTTGTTCTTCTTGTCGACGAGCCTGTTCCTCCTATGGCTGAGTTGCGTTGTAACTGTCGACTTGTCCCCTGTCGGCGAGTTGTTCCTCCTGTCGGCGAGCTTCCTCCTGTCGCGAGCTTGTTCCTGTAGCAACGCCATCAATGCAGCCATATCGAAAGTGGACGCTGCAGAGGCCGTAGATGGTCCCGGCACACCTTCTGTTGCAGTCGCTGGGCTGCCCGATGATGGCGACTCTTCAAACCGGCTCCTGTCCATAGCGGCTTGTCGCTGGCTTCTAGTACGAACAACGTCCGTATCTTCCTTCGGTAGCACAGGCATAATTTATCCCACTTCTGACACCAAATGTTACGAGCTGGGGGTTCCGGATAAATTATTGCCAAACACGAAGAATAACACGGTAACACGCTTTATTAATTAACCAATATTAATCACACACAACACTAATTACACTTACACTCGTACTAATTAATCAATTAACGCACGCACTAAAATCCGTAATTAACACTGCACACTATAACACAACACTTTCCGCACACACACGTAATAATCACACGTTAACTCTTCACACTGTTATATCACACTCGACGATCCCTTAGATATCGCTGTATCACTCGCTTCTTCCTTGTAGTCGCAGGTATTTCGCTCTTCGTTCGCTCTTGAGTAGAACACAAGACTCCCGGCGCACCCGTCGGCCCGCCTTATATACCTGTCCGGCCGCTGAGCTCGAAGCGTCGACGTCATTCTACATAGTTCGCGAATTATCTAGAACATACTAGACTCTTTGCTATTTGACAATTCGCATGTCATACTCTATGGACTGTCTGTGGACTGACGTCACATATTAGCCGCCATTTTAATGACATTTTAATACGTCAATTCGTAACATATCAATGAGTCCAGTCTGTCTCATTTGGTACGCGACGTGTAGGTTCGGCTTTGTTTGACTTTTATGTTGGCTTTTAGGTAGAAACGCCTGCTTGTGCATCATAGGCTTTAAATTAATATTCTTAACGACACTGTGCATTCATTGTACATATTTTGTGTTATAAAAAAGTACCTATCTTTGAATGCGGTACGAAATTGTTTGTGTATAAACGATTATTTATTTGTAAATAATATTATTATTAGAGAACAAAACGAAACTTTGTATCTGTTCAATAAACGCTATTTTATTTTGGGATACCTACCTATAATAATAGAATATGTAGATAACTAAGATTTTGTTCTGTTATTAATCTTCAAATGTTTTCGTTTTCGTCTTTCTTTCTTTTCTAATTTAAGTGAAGCTTTTGATAGGTCTGAAATTTAATTGACCTTTCCGAGAATTCCCATTGCTTATCATTATTTGAATTCAATTATATTATAATTATAACAAAATTAAGTAAATGATATGTTTATATTGTTATTGACTTGAACAGATTTTAAATGGTTGCATGTGTTTTTTATGGCATCTTTACTTACCTTACGTTATTGCGTCAAATTTTTGAACGAATTTGTTCTTGGGGGTTTATGATTGACCATGTCTGACTATTCGGCCTTCGCAATTTATAAGCTCGATACAGTTTATTGTCGCAGTTTAAGAAGCTTCTGTAATGTTTGACGTTGATCAGTTATCTTTTATTAGTCTGTTTCATATTTCGAAGCAGACAAAGTTGCGATTTACATATTACGAATTACCTAAGTAGGTACCTAAGCACAAAGAGGCATCTCATGATTGCGACATTAACTTGTCGTGATATATTTGCATGAAAGTGCTAAAGTAACTAATAAAACGTACAGTTGTTTCGCAAGAACTCTTGTGTTTTATGTTAATTTTGTAGTATTAAGACAACAAAGTGTCTATAACACCTATCATGTCTTGTCTATAGTCACTGTCAATACAGTAAATCAATTCAAATATGTGTTTAATAATGTTGGTTAAAAAAGCCTAGCTGCAAACTTGGTCTGGGACTTGGCTCATGTGGCTAATAGAATAAGTATCCAATGTCCCATAGCTTAATAATAGTCAGAGAATTCTAAAAATAAGTGCTTTATCTCTTGAGTTTATCCGAAATTTACAAAATTCATAAAATGATTCCTTTGTAGTAAAGTTTAAAATAAATAATTCATACTCTCCAGGGTCAACTGCTGAGCCGCTTAGTTCAGCGTACGCCGCGCAATTCGGAAGCGCTTTTGCGGCTGCGCCGCTGGGCTCCGTTTTGGGGTCGGCAGCAGCCGCAGCCGCTGGGAAGCAGGTCGAAGGTACGTTGCCACGTCGATGTACTTAAGCGTCTTCATCAACCAGCCTATAAACTATTTCCACTGCAGGGTACAAGGTTTTCAACATATCATGATTATGGGAAAGTCGGCTATAACCCACCAATTCGGCCCAATGTAAATTGGCGTCTTAAACGCAAATAAAGCCGACAAGGTGCCTACGAAAATTTTGACATCAAGAAGTAATCCGAGGGAGACCCGTGTATAAGGTTTGCTGATTGATTAACTTAACTTATTCTTACCCATATTGGCCTTTTTTTTTTGGAAAACTAGGCGACAGTTGCCATTAATCACTGCAAAGGCTGCCTGTTTATTGTTAGTGTTTCATCAAAAAACATACGTTAACATGAGAGCTGTTTACTGTTTTCTGTTCTGAACTAAGCCAATGATTGAGGGGACCTTTCACGTGAGGACTGCTGACAATGTACTTACATGTCGCTTCAGTATTGACGCCAAAGCCTTGTATTTTATAGTAACAACTATTTTAACGTAGTGGAACAGAAACACGAACAATAATATACAGCAGAGCAATATCTGATAAAACAAACTTGTTTGATACTAAACTAGCCGTGCTACAGTATACCCCCCTCGGAACTATAACGTCCATACAGGTGGATGAGGATTCTAGTCGTACGCTAAACCGTTCATTTACTATTACAGGTCCAGAAGGTGGCAACCTGTTTATATACCACCTGCCACAGGAGTTCACGGACACTGACCTGGCGTCGACGTTCCTGCCTTTCGGTCACGTGATATCTGCCAAAGTGTTCATTGACAAACAGACCAACCTGTCAAAGTGCTTCGGCTTCGTATCGTACGACAACGCCGCCTCCGCTCAGGCCGCGATTCAGGCCATGAACGGCTTTCAAATAGGTACAAAGAGACTCAAAGTTCAATTGAAACGTTCCAAAGAACTGTCGAGACCGTATTAGCTCTATTCCAAAACTCGTTCCTAGTGAATTGAAAAAAAAAGTTTTTAAAAAGAAACTATTATTGCAATGAGGTTGTAAGATTCCCGAACGTTTGTTGTGATGTTCCGGTGCACTTGAACTGAGTGTAGTTAGAGTACGGTCAGAAGCGTGCACAGTTGTTAACTAATAAGTATGTAATAAGGTTAAGGTTTGTGTCAAAGGATTTATCGTTTCCAAAGTATTCCCCAAATTTGTTTATTATTCTACTATTTGTAATAGTTTTTTTTTATCTGTAAGTTTTAGTCATTTTAAGAATAAGTTGAACGCGTTGCTTACATTTTATGAACGCCAAAGGTTGGGTACCGAGGAAACTTAACGTTACCTGTAACAGTTTCATCGTTTGTTTTCGCGCATAACATGGACGGTACCGATTGTTGGTAAGAAATAATATATCAACTTACCGTATAAGTATTGCTTATAGCTTAATTTACCGTTATGTTCCAATAGAACAACCTAAATATATTTTAGTAATTTTTGTTAGTATTTGTTCTTTATTTCGTGTTACCATAGTTGACTTTAACTACGTTTAAACATGAGTGTGGCCATTGTCATTTCAGTCTTAGTCTTTTTGTTTAAAATTGTAAGTTGTTAGAATAACAAAGGATCTCAAAGTGATCAGTGTATTTATTGTTTACCTACATGTTGTCAATAGTGTACTTAAACTTTTAATATGTTTTGTGTATAAATGTCACCCAAAGATGTTATAAGTATATATATCTCGAACAAAACGCTAAATTTGATCTACAGTCAATAAGCGCATGACAGCCATCAATAAACAATAATGTAACAACGAGTATGATGGTTTAGGGTTATAAACCCAAGTGCTACTTGTAATTTACGATGACGGAAAAGCTATGCTTGAAACGTTCATAATGTAACTTTCATTAAAATACATTTAAAATTAATGACCTGCTAATCATTACAGATTATTAGATATTTCCGGATTTTGCTCATTTATATTTGTGCATTATAATTATTTGCCCTATCACAGTCAACAGTTTATTTAAGATTTTATTGTAACACATCGAACACTGGCTCTTTAGTCAAAAATTTTGTTAGTTCTAAGTATTTAAATAATAGATAATTTACTATTTTCGTAAGTTGGATACCTTTATAATCTAGCATATTCTTATTATTGATCGTATTCGTTCACAAATATTTCGTATTATTACTCTGGCACACAATTTCACTTTTTTGTTTTAACACATTTAAGTCACTTAAATATAAATTAAGAAGAACTAATCAAAATATTATTTTGAATGAAGACTACACACAGGATATTTATAATCTGACCGGATTTAGATCGTTACATTGGAATATCTAGATATTTTTACTATTTGTGGACCGTATCTGTAGTTAATATTGAAATCGCTCAATGGTAAAACAAGATACGAATTATACTTGAAAACATAGTAAAATTTCGTATAAATAATTTGTGCCGTTTATATTTCTGTTCTGTGCCAATGAGTTCAAAATAATAAGATTCACCAATAAAGTCGGTTTACTTGTTTTACCATAATTATTTACTTTCTTAGTCTATGAATGGACTGATGTCGTCTTAATTATAAAAGTATAGTTGAGTATTATATTCTATTCTAAAAAGAGATATATTGTCCAGATGGGTTTATTAATTTCGTTAATATTAGTCATGATTTTAATGTCTGATAAAAGACAATATTTGTAGACTGAATAAGTTTCCGAATAGACGTTACTTCACTGCGAGCGATTCATTTGTCTTGTAATTCCTTTAGAGAGTTTAGTGAACCTTGGTGAGATCAGCTTTTTGTCTTTTTTCTTGTTGTATAGCTATAAATCATTATAAAGGGATGTATTGTTAAAACAATTTTGACATTGGGAATATTTGACGTTTTAAACGTTTTAAAACGCTACAATCCTGGACACGACCGCGCATTAGCCTAATAAGGGTGATCTAGATAAATGTCAAATATAAATTAAGACAATTTTTACCTACGTTTTCTAGGTATCTTAGACGAGAGAGCTCAGGACCTCACTATTGTTGTTGCAAAAAAAAGAGAGTAAAATAGAACGTGGCTGGTTTAAGGCGCCTTTGAGTGAATTTCTGGGTTTTGTTTTTTTATTTTGCTCATGTCAAGAAAGAAAGATTCAAGGTTAATATAACTAGGTTTCGATCTTAATTTTTTTGTAATGATAGTGACGTGTTTGAAAAAGGGTAATTTCCAAATCCTACGTTAGGTACGTATTGGTACTTTCTAATTGTAACGTTTCCAAACATTGCCATAAATGTAAGAATTTCTACATATTGTTTCTACCTTTAATAATAAATTGAAGAAATGCCAAACGCTAGTAGTTTTAACGCAAATATCCTTGTAACAAACACGATGCTAGATGGATTTAATTATGTTGTGCAATTTTTGAAATTTCGACTAAATTGACACATGATTTATTAAACTTTGAGTCATTTACTGTCAAGCCTTTTTATTTGTTGTTTCAATTTAATATGGAAGCTTTACTATTGTGTGGACTTTATAAATGTATTCATTTCATTATTTTTCAGAAGTCGAAATTTCATTAATTTATTAACTTTATGTAAACAAAAACGACTGTCAACTCGAGTCACGGTACCAACAAACCAGCATATCTTAAATATTGGACTAAATTATTTTTACACAATTTCGAGGCACCTTAATAAGTAGGTATACCTATGAAGGAATACATAAAAGAACTGTTTTATACAACACCCGTTTTGTTAAATTGATGAATGTAAATAATGTCAAGTTGAATATGATTCTTTTATTATGTACCCTTAAAGAAAAAATTACAAAGATCCATGAAATGTCGGTGTGTCGGCGCGTAGCTATGGGCGCGGGCTATGCACGGGCTCACAGGATACGCGCGTGCACAACGTGCGCGCTTTGGCCCTTCCCGTATTCCTTTCCCTCTCCTATTTTTAAGTTTGGCTACGCAGTAATATTACCAGGCATAAGAGACATAACACCTGTCGGCTCGGGTGTAACGAAAAATAATAACTATTGACGATTATTGGTTTCTTTCTTTCAACCGTTGATGGAGAAACCTATGGATTTGCTACTAAAATAAAGGCAATTGTTAGTGATTTAGATTATATACCGCGGTATTACCCGCGTTAAAAATATTCTCCCGCAGTAAAACAACATAAAAGCACGCAGCTCAAGTGACGCGCGCCCGCAATCGGTAAAACATTGCTTTATTTTTCTTAAATAGAAAGTATTTTCTGAAATAAAACTAGTCTATGTTTTTCCTTATTAAATCAGCTCCCCACCAAAAAAGTACCGAGCAAATAGGTCCAACCGTTTCAGAGACTACCCGGAACGAACCGACAGACGGACAGACAGACAAAAATGTTAAAAATTTTGTTTTTGTGTATGTACAGTATATTCATATGCTAAGATAAAAATGGTTATTTCGATATTACAAACAGACACTTAAATTTCATTGCGAGAAAAATACAAATTTGCTGTCTCTATTAGCAACACGATTTATTGGTAAGTAGCATGTCCGTTATGATAATGTAACTAAAGGAAGGTAATCAGCGCCGGATCTTCAATTTTTTTTGGGTGGGGCATAAATTGAGAAATGCCGCCCCCGCCCACTATTTTTTTTTACCTTTATCATCCTATATTATTTCACTAATTTATATAATAAGTCTTTTAATTGTCATTTGGACAAAGCTGCAACTTTTTACGCAGCTGTGATCAGTTTCAGAGATATTACATGAATTACATCCCTTTGTCTTACTCCTCGGTGCCAATGATTGTGTAAGCTCTTCATGTACCTACTCGGCCTGACGAAGTAGCGCACTCGTACAAACATCTCAACAATTCGATATAGCAGTAGTCAAGTCAGGCACCGTTGGAGGGAATGAACGCCAGCCCAAGTCTCGATCGAATCGTAGACTTTCTCATAGTCCACAAACGCCAAACATAATGGTCGGTTATACTCTCCGGTCTTCTATAGGTATAACCTGCCGCAGCGTATGTGATATGTAGTCTATGGTGCTGAAGCCTTTGAGGAACCCGGCTTGTTCGGAGGGCTGGATGTCGTCAAACCAATACGCGAGATGTATCATGATGACTTTGGAGAATTACTTGAAGATGTGGCACAATAGCGTAATGGGTCGTTAATTCTTCAATAAGGTTTTAATATCTAAGATAACTCTTAACAGATGTAAAAACGGCAAGATTGGTTTATTTTAGTTATTTTCATAGTGTAATGTCGTATGGTCTACTGTTGTGGGATTCGGCTGCCGACATTATCAATATACAATATGTGTGCTACAAAAATGAGCTATTATCTTTAACCTTAAACCTTAAACATGACAAAGGACGTGACAATTTTGCTACCTGTGTGCTTTGCATTGTTTCACATCTCTTAACCATTAAATCACAAATTTTATTCTATCTACCACGAAACCTAACAGGGCGCAGATAGTTCATAATTTTGTGTAATCAGGATCAGTTTTACTTTTTAAAGTATTTTTTTTTATTTTGTCGCTCTTAAATTTCAGTAGAACTCCTTATATAAAATATATAAAAACGAAGGCTTGTGTGGACAACAAGCCAGATTTCTTGGCGGACCCATTTTTTCTTTCTCGAAGGAAAGAATGATGGGCATCGTTCTGTGATCACGAACTTGGTGTGTACTCTCCCAGCGCACGCTGCTGGTTGATCAAAAAACGTAATCGTAACAATATGTAAATATATTGCTATCTACGCGAATTCCCCGTCTAGGTACACTCCGTCTACGCTTTCAACTAACACTACATCTGTCATGGGCAAGCATGTCACCTATCATCCGGAAAGGAATCACATTGAAAAAGCACTTCCATTAATTATCTTAATTAAAAATAATATTGAAACATTACAAACAATATCCAAAATTATAATTTGCTGATCCATCATCCATGCTTATGTTTAAAAAAAGGCAAATATCAATTTTTACTAATTTGTCAATTAAAAATAAAAGATAATTTTTAAGGAATAATTTATTTTAATAAAATTTAACTTAATCATTACCAAACTTTGGTGTTTTCTCCTCTTTCGTATCACTATCTTCGTCTTCTAATTCGTTTCCCTCAGACTCTACTTGCTTCGTAACGTTCACTTTGGGTGATTTAATGAGGCCGTTCTCATCGGCTAACGGCAATATATCGCAGATTAATGGTGATTCCACTCCAAGGATGTAATGGCACGTGCGAGGTTCTAGTAGATATAATGATACCTGAAAGAAAAATCATTGACGCATTTCTCATAAAGAATATATACAAGAAAATTGTATCCAAAAGTAACTTAAGAGCGTCGGTGGCTCAATGGTATGGACTGTTGCCCTCCTACCAGGAGGGTTGTGGTTCAAATCCCGCCTCGTACCAATACGTTTTCGAATTTTCGAAATTATATGTACGTTCCGTACGTATCCGACGCCTTTACGGTGAAGGAAAACATCGTGAGGAAACCGGCGCACACCTGCGAAGGGATTCAAAGGTTGTGCGTGAAGTCGTCCAATCCGCACTGGGACCGCGTGGACCACTAAGGCCCCTAAACACCCTTACGCGGGTAGGCTCGTGCCCCTCGGTGGGGACGTTTAATGAGCTGATGATGATAAACTTAAACACAACAACTTGAACAAACAAAAACGAACTTTCTAAGACTTTGCCTGCTTTACCATCATCGTGGATACGAATCCTAAGCATAGCGACTTAGTTCAACTCACATAATAAGATCTTTGCAAGATGGTTTAGGTAAAGCAATTTTCTTAACTCTTAGACCGCCAATGAGGCCTTAAGGCGTCAGGCACAATAGATTTTCTATTGTGCCTGAATTCCTGGCGTTCAATGGGTCAAGTCTTACTCTTGGATAGTGGTCGATATCAGGTGGTCTTTACACAAAAAAAACATATCAGTCGCAATTTAATAAAGGCGGGATTAATTATTTGATAGTTCGTCTAATTGTACATCAATTCGCCTTTACTAATAAGTAAACTTTAAAAGACCACCTCCCATACTGCCTTTCTAACGCAGAGTGCAATACATTTTTGGGGCAAATAGACTTCAAACCTTTTCAAAATACGTATAAGTCGAAAATGTAGACCTCATTTTCCTGATTAGGGATAAAGGGACATAGTCGTGCAGCCATGTACTGTTAAGTACTGGACAGGCCCTTTCTTGCGTCAATTTTCAAAAATTCAGGTTGCTATTCGAAAAAGTTTCACTTCGTCTATTGCCAATCTTTTAAAACATCAAATTGAACAAAAATTTGTCGTTGGATAGTTACAATTTACATTTAATGCAATTCTATTCAAGCGAGACAGCGTCACAGGAAACTAGTATAAGTTAGATTACCTGAATGAAGCCAATCCACCTCCTACCTACATACTCATGTTATGATAGGTCTATGTTTTCTAAAGTGTTCCACATGGTTTAAAAAGGACATCCAAGTCATTTTTTGTTCTATGCTTAACGGTAAGGCTCGCCGTTTGTTATTAGTTTGGTTGGGTCCTCTTCTACACTCAGGCCTATCCTATTCAACCTATCGCAGTTCACTGTTGGACATAGGACTCACCGATTTTGCGCCAGATATCCCGGTCCTCCGCTTTTCTCATCCAGCCTCCACAAGCGACCTTTTGCAAGTCGTCAGCTCAGAGGGCGTACTGTTCATTGCCTTTTCGCTTATCGCACAAGGTTGGTTAGCTATACAGTCGGATTGCACCACATTTAATTAAGTTTGGCTTGGAATTTTAAACCTTATGACCTGGGCATACATGTGAAAACTAATTAATCAAAATATTGTCAGGGTTTTATCCCATACGTAATCTGGGCACTTACATATGACACCTGTACTTGAATTTAATTACCTGAGCAGGACTGGAAGAGTTTTCCAGGCACTTGAGCTTCACTTCAGTCTGGCGCGGCTTGCCTGTCTTGTCGCACACGTCGCCACCTGAGTAAAGGTGTGACACCGACGTACGCTGCTCTAGAAACAAATACAAAATATCATTTGTCAACTTTTAACTAATGTATTGTTTTCAACAGAAACGTTAAATACAAATCTCGTGTCCATTCTCTCTCTTCAACCTATCGCAGTCCACTGCTGGACATAGGTCTCCCCCATTTAGCGCCAGATATCCCGGTCCTCCGCTTTTCTCATCCAGCTCCCACCAGCGACCTTCCGCAAGTCGTCGGTCCATCGGGCCGGAGGGCGTCCTACGCTACGCTTGCCAAGACGCGGTCTCCACTCCAGAACTCGTCTGCTCCAACGGCCATCGGTTCTACGACATACGTGACCAGCCCACTGCCACTTCAACTTGCTGATCCGGCGGGCTGTGTCGGTAACTTTAGTTCTCTTGCGGATTAAATCATTTCTGATCTTATCCCTAAGAGAGACTCCAAGCATAGCTCGCTCCATTGCGCGTTGAGTGACTCGTGTCCATTGAATTAAACAATTTATTTAGATCTGAGCCATCATTAATATACATAAAGCAATATCTGGCAGATGTCTGCTTTAAAAATGGAGCAAATATAGAAGCCACAAAACATTATTTATTATTAGAAAACAAACAAACACTTTGATAAAACTATCTTAGAATTAGCTGAGCTTCGTGTCATATCCGGTTTGCCATGTCAAATTCTCGCATACTATACCTATGTCAGAAGTTCACAAATTGAACCTTACCAACGGGTTTTGGAGCCTTTCCTCTGTTTTCTTTAATCCATTCGAGGTGCTCCTGCTCGTTAAACTTGCCAAGCAAGAGCGTAGTCTTCTCCCCAGTGCGGTCCACGTGGTACTGCACCACGTGTTTTCCGTAACAGAACTCGTATTTCCACCAGCCAGTGCCCTGGACACAAATATCAACGTTCAAAGTCCCGTTGCAAAAGGTGTATACCGCAAATTCTTAGTAACAAAATTTTTCAATAATAGGCTTGGTTGATGTTTTCCCCACAAACTTCAAAATTTATTAAGAAGATATTTAAAGTTTAAATAAAGATATCTTTATTATTTTGACGTAATGCATAATACTAGGTGGTAGATGCGGTACTGATTCGCCAAGGTAAGTACCACCGCAGTGTTAGATATCGCCCCGTGAAATAGAAGTGGTTTGCACTTCTGTGTGTCGGGATGAGCGCCACCAAGATTGCCGGGTATAACAGACCTTACATCCGTCGTCTCAGGTAAAGGGCGCAGTGCAGAGTTGACGGAAAATAATTACTACCTACTGGTATTTATTTTCTTCAACACTACATCTGTCAAGGTCAGGCGCATCATTTACCACCAGGTGAGCCCACTGACCGCCCGTTTACTTATGACATAAAACTACATTACGATGTTTACCACAGAGACAATGAATTGGGATAAAGACAGATACGAACAAGCCATAACTTTTGGCCCACTACGATTTTGGCTCGTATAAATAACATTATTATGGCAAATATAAACATTCTTTATCCCTGGTATATACTTCAATGCTTTGGACCAATTTTCTATTCTTGCTATTACCAAATACCACAAATACTGTTTTGTTCAAATGTGCTATAAAATGCTGTTGGTTTTCCAAATAAATAAATAAATACAAAAACCAAGAATACAACCACTCACCCCATTAAGACAATTCTCTCCGTTGAGGAACGCTCTCACAGGTGAATCATCAGTTATAGCTGGCAGAGGCTTGTCTACTGCTTGCGTTATTTTAGATGCGTCCTCCGATACGTCCTCATCTTCATTTAATGGATGCAGTTCAAATTTAAGATGAGTTTCGCCGTCCTAAAATATATTGTGCAATATTTTGAGTGTAGTTCAGTGATGACACAAGAGGCTATTCTTATCACAACTGCACAATTTTATTTTATTTTTATGCGCAAAAATAACCAAAGCTCCATGAAGTACGACTGAAAAAGACATGTCATGCTCTAGGGCAGGACAGTTGACGATTTTGGGATTTTGTCTCAGTGAAAACAATTGTGCATAATTAGTTCTACCTTACAATTTAAAGTACTTCTGTGGTTTAAGAGCACAATATCTTGAAATTGGTCAGTACCAATTGCATGGCATGATTTATGAATTTAAGTGTGATTACATTTTGACGTTCATAATGCCTTTTAATTTAAGTCTCTCTTGGAATAAACACTATTTTATTTTTTCTACAGAGGAAAACAATGCGTAATTAAATACCACTCTCCTGATTAAACCAGAATAAGCATATTATGATTCAATTTTTGGTACAATTGGGCAGACTATAACTGTTTGTTAGTCACTCAAAATTTATTGATAGCATAGTCATAATCTAGTCATAATTAAGTACACAATAAACATGCATGCACTTTTGCTCACTGCAAATAATAAGGATATATTCTGTTGGTCTTAACCTTAACTGTTGATGAGGGCAATAAGTTTCTCATTATATGTTTTGAGGTATAATAAAAAGTAATATAAAGCAAACGTTTGTGGCTAATAAATGGCAGTAAATAATTACTTATTTTGATGGGGATTGAACCCATGACATGAATCTAGTAATAAAAAAATAATCTGGTTACTTATCATTATTTTATATATTATTTTAAAAATTAGAATATATATATCGGGATTTGAACCTGCACCCTCCAGATCGGAAGGCAATAGTCCACACCAATGAGCTACCAACGCTCATCAATAAATACAGCAAAAAAATAATACAAATGTGCTAAAATATTTACCTTATCAATTTTTTCAACTTTCAATACAGCTAGAATATCCTTAGGTTCCTTATCCTGAGTACATGCCAAAAGATCTGTTAATGAAGCAACTAAGTAAAGCTTAACTACAAAATAAACTGGTGTTTTAGCTAAGAATGTCAACACTGTGCAATGAGACTACTCTGCACATATATGAATTACTTCATTGCCAGCTCAGATCAATATGTTGGACCCCTTGGGGGGCAACTATTTGGTGTTGAGCGACAATTTCATTTTATTGTGTGTAGTTTTGCTAGATTCAGTTAATGGACCAATTCATATCGAATCTTTAGTGATAGAGTCAAAATTGTGACAACTATTATTTCGGATTTATGAAATGAGTTATCCTTAAATCCTAGTTATATACATGCAAGTAAGCACTAAAAACATTTGTACTTAACTACACAAACTGCAAACTCAAACTATCACAATAACATAAGATTATTGATATGAATAAAACCCAGTTTGTCAAACTTACATTGTTCAGAAACTTAATGGTCTGGTGATGGAATCTCAAACTATCAACTTCCATTTTTAATAAGTTCCTTGGTTTCTTTGGTGCATCTCCAACTGGGATGCAATCAATAGCCAGCTCACTGACATCCTTTGGTTTGAACTGAGGATGTTCACATAGCAATGGTGACAATATGATGATCTCATATTCACATGTGGATGTCTCCTTGAATGAGTAAACTTCATGCTTGCCATGAGCATAACAAACATACAGAACCCTTGTTACACGAGGCTTGCCACTCAAGTCACAAATTGTACCTGTAATTGGATATTCAGTATGTTAATTTTATTATTTATATAAAAAGTAAACTATAACACTATAGCAAATTCTCTCTGACAGTTCAATGTGTTATTAATAATGACTCTTGAACTTACGAACATGGTTCTTTAAAAGTTATCATATTTAGTACCAATTTGGCCACTGCACATTTTTAATGCTCAGTGGACAAATTTGAGCATTTTTAATGAAGGTAATTTTGAGCTCTTTAATAAATAGAAGTGCAAAATAAATGTTTTCTTTTATTGTGTATACTAATGTTAAATCTACAACAACTAGAACCACCCAGGACATTTATTTAGCTTCCGCAATCATAAAAATATTTAAAACACTCATTATTTACTTGGTTTTTGTGGAACAAATGTAACTAAAATGTTTTAAAATAAATAAATAAAATAAAATAAAAACATTCATTCTAAATGAAAATTCCTTACCATCATCCATAGTCATCTCTACATATGGAAGTGTTAGTCCTTCAACTTTGGTGGATTTTGGAGCTTCTTTTGTCTCTTGCAATGTTTTAAGATCAGCCTCTAGTTTAACTTGCTTCTCAGGATTCCAGTGACCAAGGAAATATTGTTGTGTCTTAACTTGTTTACCTACAAAAATGTCAATGAGGTAATTTGTAAATTTTAATAAGGAGATATATAAATAATTAATAAATTGATCAAAATTTGGTTTCCTTTCAGTTCAATTCAATAGTTAACAAGCATACCATCTCTTTCTTCGTGATACTGCCTGACATACCGCCCATGGCAAACCTCATAGCTCCAGTAAGTTTCTAATCTGTAGGAACAAATTTTCTGAGCAAACAGAGGTTTTAAGAGATTGATTGGTGAAGGGCCATCATACTCTTCAATGTTACCAGACTCTTTTGTTTGTAACTCTGGTAGAAGGCATTCATATTTTTCTTTGTTGGATGTTGTTACTTTCAAGATTTCCTTATTTTGCTAATAACAAAACATGAAAATTTATAAAGGTTCTTTTGGTAGAAATCTTTGAGTAGGAGTCAAATATTATCAATTAAATGCAATTTTATAACTTTACCTGGGCTTATTTACTTCTTCTTCGACTAGATTTTCTAGGTTCTCCGGTGCACCAGGCCAATTAATACCAAAAAGAATAGTATCATCGAATCCTCTAAAATCATGTTTAATACAAAGAGCAAATCCAATAGTACAAAACGACCATAAGTACTTCAACAACATTTTAATAACTACTCAAAGACTCGACAATAAATAGCAACGTTTTATAAGACAAAGTCTAAAGCCGAGTCATTCATTATTTCTGAAATTCAGTGGTCTAATATCAATAATTCAATATGAGTGAAAATTAAGCTGACTTGTTCAGAATCCGCAACAGATCTCTAATGGTGATCTTTCACACTTTCGTAATAAAGTCAAAATTGCGGTAAAAGTAATTTAATGAACGACTTCTATTTTAAGGTGCCTTATCAATAGCGTGACAGCTGACCTGGTGAGCTGTCATTTGACGAGCATTTTTTTTTAAGTAACTAGAAATTAGGAATTGCATTTGCGGTTTATGGGTCAGAACATTCATTCTCTTTATTTACTAAAATTTGTGTTTAATCGAATTTTAATGTGTAATGATGGTGAATTATTAACCACTGAGTGTTCGTGAACAAGTGCAATTGTTGGCAAACGAAATAAAACAGTACAGCGGTCTTGAGTTCTCTGAAAAATCCGAGTAATTTAGAATATTGTTATTAATACTCTAAGCCGCGTAAGTTTTCAGGCAACTGAAACTTATGGGGAAGGGAGAGTTTTGCTTAGATCATGTATTTTCATCGTGTTCATTACTCTTATTTTCATCAATTAAACACAAAAATTCCCATTAAAGGCATGATACTTCACGACTTTTATATTTAAAATTGAACGAATAAAAAACCTTTGAAAGTGTCAAAGCTGTCACTGTCATGTAGTTTTATCGAAATGGCGTTTAATTTTCCTGCTTTTTCGTACATTATAGCGCTAATTGTTGACGCCTTTCTTATATTTTTCTCAATATTTCACGTCATTGCTTTCGATGAACTAAAAACCGACTATAAAAACCCAATAGATCAGTGCAATAGTCTTAATCCAGTCAGTAAATCTTGTCTCTACAAATAAGTCTTGTCTTGATTGATTAGCAATAACTAAGCAAATTTTCTTATTTTGCAGTTGGTCCTGCCAGAGTACTTACTGCATCTCCTTATTAACTTACTGTTTCTTCTTCGGGAGAATGGTTTTCACTACTTATAAACATTCCATTAATCTTGTACCATATCCACAGGTAAATTTTTAGGTTAATAATCTTTTACAGTCATACTTATTTCACTATCATAAGATCTTTGTGTTTGATACTGATATGATAAAATTTTATCTCAAAACAGACTATACCTTTTTACTTCTACGGTTTTAATATGTATATTCCAGTTAAGATTTTGATCATTTCAAATTTTTCTTTACAGATATTCCACCAGACCTGTAATGTCTGGCCCGGGATTGTATGACCCGACTAGTATCATGAATGCTGATGTTTTGACTGTGTGCCAACGTGAAGGCTGGATAAAACTTGCTTTCTATTTGTTGTCATTCTTTTTGTATTTGTATGGGTAAGTTATATATTTCTGAATTGGCACTCTTGTGCTAGAGAGTGTTAAGACAGAAACTGTACTGTATTTATTGTTGTTTGTATAAAGCATTAATGTTAACAGCTCAACTATTTAGTTGAGACTAAATTGACAAACAAATTAAAGACTGTGTATTTCTCACTAAACATTTATAAGGTAAACTTTTGTTACTAAGTAAAATTTATGAAACAATTTCAACGCACTGTTTGATATATTTTTACATGTCATAAAAATTGTAGAAATTCAGTTCATACATATTAATCTCAATTATTTTACTGATAAAAATATTATCCTACAGTTACCTGTTGTATAAATACTTTGACTTTAGTCTTTGTGAGTGATGTTGATTTGACACACATGTGCGGTATCAATGTGGAAGTCTTGAAAAATGGTATTGAGGTTTCTAAAAACATTTTATTATGAATTGAATAGCTTGCGCGAGGGACACTTCCAAAGTTGAAAAAAGTTTGTTATTACAGTGAAATCTAACAACAAAATTTAGTTTGAATGCTATCTGGTCTGTAGTTTTTTATACATCTTAAACTGTAAACAATCATTTTTATAAAGCTGTTGTAGGTACGAAAGTAAATAAAATTATTTTATTGTATGTTACTTGCTGCTCTGGAATCCTCCACGACTGAGTCCATCTCGCAATTGGCCAAATTTTATAGTTACCACGCTTCTCAATTATTCTACTTTATCCTTTTACTAGGTTACCCATGTGGTGTAATGGTAGAGATGTCAGCAATTACACCAAGGGTTCTGGGTTCAATCTCCAAGCCTTACAAACATTTGTGTGCATGTCTGTACTGGTCTGGATATTTTCTATGTATAATGTATTGTATGTATTTACATAAAAAAGTATATTAGTATCTTTTAGTATCCATATTACAGGCTAATGCTTAGTTTGGGGCTAGATGGCGCTGTGTGATTATCAGTGGATATTTATAATTATTACATATTGTGTATAGAACTTCATATTATGTATGACTTTAATAAGATAGCTGGTTAGTTGCCATTGTTGGTGTTACATGAACCATGAAAATGACATGACCAAATGAATAAATAAGTATACACTCACATTTACCAGCGCCATCTAGTCCCAAACTAAGCATTTAGCCTGTAAGATAGGTACTAAGCAATGGACAAACATACTATTTTTTTGTAAATACATACATACACATGTTCATGCACACAAATGTTTGTACTGCCTGAGGATCGAACCTGCAACCCTTGGTGTAGTAGCCGACATCTCAATCATTACACCAAATGGGTCGTTAAAATGACGTGTGTTATATGCTGCATTCATGTTTTATTTTATTTATTTATTACATACTTTACTGCATTTAAAAACGAAATTAAGTTATTTTAATGTTGTATTTACTATGACCATATTTTTATTTGTTTCAGAATGATTGTGGTGCTGATTGCAGCATAATTGCAGTAAAGAAAATTTCCTCAATAAGTCATAATATTATTAGTGTTCTCCAGTGAGTCAAGCGAACAAGTGAATTGTTATAAAGTTAGTACTTTGTGTGATTGAGCAGTATTTTGGTAATAAAGTTTCATATTAACAAGAGGATTTTTTTTAATTTCTATTGATAACATCAATACAACAAATATATATAACATCTGTCATCTGGAATGCAATCAATAAATAAATAAAATAATAAATAAAATACTTATAATATTGTTACATTAGTTTAGAGCTCACATAAGTATAAAGCTTTAGTAAAAAATACCCTTTTAAAAAAAGGATATTGCAGTGTTAACAACTATTTGGCCGATAACATTGTTTGGTCTTAGTGTGCTCGCATTGTGTTCATGTAAGAATAAATGTTAGTTCAGATGATATAGTATTATATAAACTAGACATATTATGACAGCTATGTAAAAATCGCTATCATATAAATTAGACATGAAAACTATGTAAAACCCATTTTTTTAAAGTAACTACACGAGTTTCTTGCCGGTAGATAACAACCCTCCGAACCGGTGGTAGATTCATTAAAAATAACTTCTGTTTTGAAGATTCAAAAGTGACACACAAGTTAATGATTTATTTAAATAAAACATGTTTGATTGTTACTATGCCCTAGAGCTCTAGATGGATTGAGGAAGTTAATTTTTTAAACACTGATTATGTTTGCATCTAGTCTCCAATGAACTTCGACACAATAGTACCTATGCAAAATTTGTTGTGAAAACATGGTTTTGATAACAACAGTAAACCACCTCGCGGGCCCAATGTCAATTGGTAGGTCAAACGGTTTAATGAGCTTTACCAATTAATGGTATTTTTTATATTTACATAACATATGCATTAATAAAACATAAGCGTCAAAAATAATATTAATTGGAAAAAAACAATAGGTATGATACTATATGGCGTTATCTTAGTGAACTCACACACAGTATCAAGTCTTTATTTTTACATTATTTCATCAAATCCTGTTCGGTCTGTCACTATCAATACATTCCAAGTTCAACATAGAAGGCCAATTATTGCCTATCATAATAATCCCAAAAAAAGAAAACATTGTTATATTTTTCTTAATTTAATACTCAATACTCAATCATTTATTGCCAAACCATAATGTACATAAGATGTTACATAAAAGTGAAACCAGTGTTATAGACCCTGTTGGGCACGCAATATTTACTTTCTGGTTGCGGATTTCTATCACTAATATCTATTAATGCAATAAACGGAGTAGATATTATAAATACCTATATTACATACGGTCGTATTCTGTCAGCTAAGAAGCTAGTGACCCATTTGCAAATCTCAGGAAACCCGTAGGAAGGAAGCGAAAGTAGCACTTTATACCAAACCCGATCGAAGGCCTTTGCAATGTCCAAACTAGTAGCCACAACTTTTCCCTTACACTCATTCACCTGTGCCCCGGTGCGTCAGGTATACTAAGAGATCACCACAGTGGCCGATTTACAAATTTGCCGCAAATAGGCTAAAAATATTTGCCGCTATAATAGGCAAAAAAAATTCGCCGCCCACAAAAACTTTTGAAATTGAATTCGTTAGAAATGTTTTTGGTTTTGCGATTACATTTATTCTGAAATTGCAAACTTATGATGTGTTTAGTAATCTTTTATATACCGGTTACGGACGTAAGGTGTACACATATAGTTAAGCGTTTTTTTTTAATTTCTGTGAGACGAAAAATATTTGGGTCTAAATTTTCCGCCCCTCTAAATCTGCCGCCCTAGGCTCTAGCCTACTTAGCCTATTGGTAAATTCGCCACTGGATCACCAGCCGAATGGCCCGAAGCCGTACTGATGGTTGCTAAGCAACTGGTAATCCTCAAGGTACCGGAGGAGCTAACCGTTAATAATAGATTCCATTATTATCGAGAGTATGGCAATTGGCCTGTAGTTGGACGGATCTGCAAGCCATTGGACGTTTTCAAGGAGTCGCTCGGTTTCGGCATGTCCGCTGTAGGACCTATAGAGGCAAGCGTAGACCCGGTGGTGGTCGTCGCTGTCTTTAATACACGTAGCCACAAGATGAAGAGATTGAAGTTTTCTGAGGCGGCGAGTGCTGATATCGTCTCTAACGAACGTACACGCACACTCCTGCTTTTGGTATAAAGGGGTGTTCCAAGCTGTACCCAGGGTAGTGCAGGTAAGAGGTGTCCGCCGGAGACGATATCTGCGTCTCGGTCAAAAAGAGCAAAGCCGGCTTAGCTGCCCCAAGCTGGTAGTGGACAACATTTATATAGTGTGGCATGGCAGGGGACGCTATGTGCTCTTGGCCCGGGCATTGTTGAGCGCAATTTTCCTTCAGCAATGACCGGAATAATTATTCTATTTTTTTTTTATTGTTATTCAAGATCGTTGGGCTGCGGGATCCCGTTGTCGTGGGTTCCCGTGGGCCCCGGGGAGACTACATATTCAAAGTCACTGTGCTTTTTTCCCAGTTTGGTTAAGTAAGACATTGCAGACTGATTCACCTGATTATATGAAAAAAAAAATATTACGTTTCGGAGGGCACGTCAAGCAGTTTGTTCCTTCTACAAATTTTTGGATACCTACTTACCCAGTAGGTTTTGTTACGACTTGCAAGAAAATAGAGTAGGTACTTTAATTGAAAAGGCCGGCGGCTGTTGTAAGAAAAATTCTAAACTTCAACCATTTAACTATAAGAACCAATAGTTTCAGTAAATTTTACGAATTGATTGATTCAGATAATAACCATTCAAGAATTCATGACTTTACTCTCATTAAATTTTTAGAAGATCTCTTACCTCAATAAAAAAAAACGAAAAAATTGTGTGTAAACATTTCTGTCTACTAGGAGCACATCTGACCAGAATATACCTACCTAAACAAAATTCACGACCTCACTTTTTATTGGCTGTCCGCTTCATGTGAAATGCCTCATATATATGTAATTTACTACGTGTGTATTCTTTTTGTTGGTAGATAATCAATCTTAATCAATTTTATCTGTGTCGTGCAAGATTTTAAATTAGATAAGTACCTACCAAAAACACTCGTGGAGGGTTATTGACCGTTTGTGTAAAACGATGCCACAATTTGTGTTATCACATTTTTATCGAAGCCATCTAAGTCAGTCACTGGAAGGGGCTTGCAGATAGTTTCTTGTGGGGAGTAGGCACTCCATTTTTACACTCGTTCTTAAAAGTGTCAACCGTAGGTACTCAAGCTCACATTAGGTAGGTACACATTGCTGCAGTAAGGTCACGAGGGTGAGAAATAAATAAAGTTGTTAATTTTTCCGGATTTTCTTTCGGGTTTCAGTCAGAAATTCTAAGTCAAAGTCAAAAACATTTATTTCAAATTAGGCTTACAAAAAGCACTTATGAACGTCAAAAAATATACAAAAATATAATAAAAAACGATTAAAATACTAAACTAAAAATATGAGTTTTGATGCTTTGAAAAAAAAAGCGCTTCAGTGGTTTGGCCTGTTGAGAAAGAAGCACTCAAGAAAACTCAACAGTGTAGCCTTTTTTAAAAACATTTTCATTTTCCTTAATGTAACAATATATCATAAACACTAAAATAGCTGAGCAGTTTAAGACCACGGATTTTTATCACATAAATATTCGTCAATAGTGTAGTACCCCTTTTTAGAAAGGTGGTTTTTTATTCTAGCTTTAAACATGTGTAAAGGTAACTCGACAATATTTTGCGGTACCTTATTGAAAAACTTTATACATCTTCCTATAAAAGATTTCCCTACTTTATGTAGTCTCAAGTCTGGAACAGCAAGTTTGTGTCTATTCCTAGTATTAAAATTGTGTGAGTCACAATTTTTTTTAAAGGTATGATAGTATTTACGGACGTAAATTAAATTTTCATAAATATATTGTAATGCTATAGTCATTATATTTATTTCTTTAAAAAGTTCCTTAAGAGAGTCACGGGTCTATGGTTGTAGATAAAACGAATAGCTCTTTATAAAACATTGATACTTGCTTGAAGAGCAATATTTTTGCCAACAGGTAAAACATTACGTAAAGAAGCATCGATGCTTCTGCACAATCGCTTGTGTCACGTTCTAATTTAAAGAGATAATGATTTTTTTTTCGTTTGCGGTTTATATACCTCTTCCTCCCTCAATTAGAGCTATTTTCATAGCTCTAATTGAGGGAGGCAAACAGTTGCAATGATGGCTCAATAAATCTCATTAGTTAACGCGTCACCTTTGTGTCGCGACGTCTCGGCACGTGCTATCTTTTTAATTTGTCTCATTTTTGTAATAAATTAAAACAAATTAACGAATGAGCTTGCAATATGGAAACACATTCAGTTAGTCACTGCTTACTGTTAAGGGGGGCTCTTGATGACTCACAGGTTTTTATCGATACCGGCCTTATGCCCGCCGCTAACGCACAACTCTAGCCTATTTATGGCCCTTGAAAAGTCCTTAAAGCTGTAAAGGCCATCCTCGGCCAAGAAGCGAAAAGTCCATCCAAAAAAACTCACCTTAATTATTTCTACGGAGAGATGTATTATTTATTGATGCATATAATAAGGTAAGAATAATGAAATATTTGATCAATTAAATATGCAACTAACCAGATATGTATTAAATGGCAAATATGAACTGTAGATAATCATTACCCCGACTGATCCCGAAAACGAAACCAAAATGCAATTACTTACTTGTGACGTCAAGGCTTGATATATCAAATATCGTCTTTATGGGCTGTCCATTGAAAAAGATTGAAAACGTGGAGTTAAATCGCAACATTTCTTCGTTTTTCTAAAGAGAAATCGCTATTCGTCGTGGATCGCTGCGTTTGCTCATTGAATAAGATTTAGTTGACTAGGCTCCACGACATTCTGTTTAGTAGGTATTTTTGCTTATGGTATTTAGGGTTCCGTATCCAAAAGGCCAAAAATGGAACCTTTAGAGATTCGTCTGTTTGTCCGTGCGTATGTCTAGCACAACCTTTTCCTTCGAAACTTTTAGCACTATATGACTATACTGTTAAAACCATAGGTTAAAACTTTGTTAGTATGTAGGTATGTGTATTCTATCAACCACTAGTAAGGTTTTAACAAGAAACTAAAATAAACATATTTTGGGGTTCCCTATACATTGAACAGAAACTCAACAATTTTTAAATTTAAATCGGGGATATTGAGTTTTTTTATAAATTGAATAGTTTGCGCGAGAAACACTTCCAAAATGGAAAAAAGTCTCCCTGGGGGGAGCCCAACTTCTGAAATTAAATAATTAAATTTTATTTCAATTATATCTAGTCTGTAGTGTTTTTATACGTGTACATAAACGGTGAGCCATTGTTTTCTCATAATAAATCTGTAGTAGTAAATAATAATGTTTCTATGAAACCCTTCCTGGGCGAGTCTGACTCGCGCTTGTCCAATTTTTTTTCTTTACTATTTTTAAGGTTGGTAAAGCACTCATTGAATTTAAACTGGTGGTAGGGTAATTTTATGGAATTTATATGAAGAATACTTAATCCATCTTTCATCAAATAATTTCACTATATGCCTGTTGATCTGTATTTCTGGCGTTGAAATTAAGTAGATCTTGTAGATATATTACATTTAAGTAATTTTCTTGTCAAACATGTTGCCGTATGGTCCTCCTGATAAGAGGATTGAGGCTGAGCAACAAGTTTTTAACGGAGTCGCTGTTAGGTTTCTTTAGTTCATTTGATTCTCTCTTGTAAGCCTTTTAGGTTAAATAAATCGACCCTTTAAATCCTCACGCAGAGACGAACTCGACACTAAGCGAGATAAAATTAAGCTAGACCACCAACAGCTTTACTTTTAATATTAGCGCCGCGGCGTACTCACGTACTCGAAGTGCTCAAGGAGCTTTATGGCAAAAATTGACTACAGTAGCCATATGCGAGCACACGACCGCGCGACCAGAGACGCAAGCTGCTAAGCCCGTAAAACAGTCGCTGAAGCCGAAATCGGCTTGGAATAATTAAAAAATAATCATAATTGTGCCTCAACTTAGTTTCAGTCGGTATTTGTACTGAGTAAATTATTTGTTTTAGTGTGCAATCTAGTGTAGTAGTAGAATATTCATTATCATAATTTTCAAGACTAGGTAATTGAAAGATGTCGAGATAGTTTATAATGTCGAGGTATAAGACACATTGGGACATTGATAACTTAGGTACCTACTATTTATCAGTAGGTACTAGTGCATGCACTTGTAAATTTATATTTTGTATGGGATATATGTACGTCCATGTTCCACGGCATGGTAGATTGCTTGGGGCCTGTTCACACATGGCCTCCGTTTTACTGGTCCTAGGGTTGCACCTTAGTTAGCCCTTTTAGGGCTAGATATAACACTTTTTAAGATCCTCCTCTTTTATTAAATATTTAGCCCGATAATGGCTAGGACTCACTTTCTTAAAATATTACCGAATTATGAAGTTTACACCATGCCAATTACATTCTTGAATTTTATTACAGATAAAGGGCTACAATACATACAATCACTTTCTAACTGACACAATGGCTTCATATCTATTTCATCGGTCACGAATCCGACTTTTTTCATCGCTCTTTTTTCACTTGTTGATTATTTCAGTAGTATCATTTTTTTGTATAGAAAGTATTTTCTTGGTTATTGAAGCTCCATCTAGCCCGATCTAGCCCTTTTTATCTTCTCCGATAGCCCTTTTTCTAAAACTGAGGTGGCAACACTGATTGGTCCGTTTCATCGGATACGTTTTTTTTCATCGATGGCGAATGGAGTTCTATGAGTGACTTGTTCACAAATGGCACCGTATTCAGAGATCTAAAAAACAAGATAAGCCATTTGGGACCTAAACCTATTTGAAGGTACTTCGTGACCCCAACTCCCTATGCCGAGGCATAGGGAGGAAAGCCATCTTCAATCACCATTTGCGCTTTCTTGCCGTAGATCTTGCATATTTTTACATCGATACAGTGATTTGAAAATAGTTTTTTTATTTTAAACGTTGTAATTTATTCTCTTCAGTTATAAATACCTCAAAGTAGGTAAGTCAAAGATTAGTAAAATCTATCGACAATATCTTAGAATTTTGTACATTTGTTGTTAGTGTTATTTTTTGGGCAAACAAAAAACATAAAGGACATCGTTTAACCCTAACATAATTGTTTTTTAATAATTTGTTCGTAACATCGTGAACGCCTGCAATAAAACATAATTTTCAAGTTGACTGCCTTGCTATGCTTTGATTACTCGGGACATCTTTCGTTAACATGTGTAATTACGCCTTAGACACAAGCAATCACGGTTTCCTGCATTTAGATGCATTCAACTAGTCAATCCATGACCTTTACTGCTCTTTGTAATTCAGTTAAGTGGACGTTGCCCTGAACACGTGCGAACCATGCCCCACTGAAAATAGCGACCAGCCCGATACATCAGTCGCCAGTCAGTAGGGGGCGAGCCATCGTCACCGCCGCCGTCTATTCTGTAAAATGCATCCGAACGGTGCAATACGCGCGCACTCAGTATTAATATTAATCGCGGCGATCGTGATCCTTCCCTTTGGTTATGTGGACGCCGCACGAGTTCTCGGACTCTTTCCGCACACGGGAAAAAGTCATCAAATGGTATTCGAACCTTTATTAAGAAAACTTGCCGAAAGAGGACATCATGTGACCGTCGTATCTTTCTTCCCCACTAAAAATCCACCAGAAAACTACACGGACGTAAGCTTAGAAGGCATAGCAGGATTAGGAATAGAGACCATTGACTTATCAATTTATGAGAATCAAAGTTACTTTTTTAAATTACTTGGCATTGAAAGTATAGTCAAGCAGTTGTTGGATTTCCACCCGTTAGGTGAAATGGCGCTTGAAGTGTGCTCGAAGTTAGTAAGTTGGCCTCCTTTAGCCGCAGCTTTGAGGAACGAATATGATGTGATCTTGGTGGAGAATTTTAACAGCGATTGTATGCTAGGACTAATGCATGTTTACGGCAAACAAGCGCCTATAGTAGCCTTGTTGTCAAGCAGTATGATGCATTGGTCGGCAGACCGTATGGGAGTCAGCGATAACCCGTCGTATGTTCCCGTCGTCAGTTCACAGTTCACAACACAAATGACTTTCATTGAAAGATTAGAGAATACCTTTTTGAACATCTATTTTAAATTGTGGTTTAGATACGCAG